>PVKS010005433.1:0-85047 GCA_004027875.1 Aplodontia rufa | reverse complement strand
AAATAATAGGAGAGAATGGGGTGAGGGGAGCACTCTTTACTACATTGTTATGAGAATTGGCTCACATGATTATGGAGGCAAGAAGTCCCACAGCTTTCCTTCTGCCAGTTGGAGAACCAGGAAAGTCAATGAGGTAATTCAGTCCAAGTCCAAAAGCTCAAGAACCAGGAGCTTCAGTGCCTAAGGGAAGAAGTTGATATTTGTGACCCAGCTTCAACAGAGAAAGCAAATTTACCCTTCCTCTCTTTTTATGATTATATGTGAGCTCTCCACAGATTTTTGACCACCCACATTAGTGACAGTGGAATCTTTTCACTCAGTCTATTGTTTCCAATGCTAATATCTCCATAAGGATCCTCATAACACACTAGAAAAACTGTTCAACAGGTATCTGGGTAGTTTTAGCCCAGTCAAGTTAATACATGAAATTAGCCATCATAAGTGCCATTCATGTTGATGAGTGCTGTGTACCTGACAGTCACTGACAGCAGCAATGAAGAAGACTCAGCAGAGGAGCACCTGACTGGGAATGTGCTCTGGGGGAAATGTAGGAGGTAGAAGAAAAACTCTACTATGAAAAGATACAGAGGAATAATGTAGTAACATGAATCAAGCAGGCAATAACCAATAATCTTAATTGTTACAGAAAAGTTGAGGAAACAACCTTGAAAAGTCTTCAAAGGAATATGGTACAAGCCTAGCGAAGTGGTCCAACCTGTAACTGCAGCTCCTTAGAAGGCTGAGACAGAAGGATGGCATGTTCAAGGCCAGCTTTGGTAACTTAACCCTGTCTCAAAATAAAATATAAAGGACTGGAGGTTTGGGGGTTGTCCCTGGGTTCAACCCTAATACCAAACAAAACAAAACAAAAAACCCAAGCGTGGGGGGGGTGGGATGTGGTAAAAAGAGGATTCACCTGAAACAGAAGAATTAGGCCTTTGCCATGGTGCGGCCACTTCTCAGGCAAGGCAGCTCACTTGAGTGAACATTTTTCTCATCTATGGCAATAACAAGTGTTATGGATGAAAGAATCATCTTTTATTGATTGTTTCTGTATCCTAGGCACTACTATAAGCACTGCACGTATTAACTGATCTGTTCTCCCAAAATAACTTCATAGCAGGATTCCAATATTATCTCCACTTTGTAGGTAAAGAAGCTGAAGCACAGAGATCTTTGGAGGACAGCCTCAAGTGACAGAGCTAGCAGTGACAGGGCCAGAATCTGTACAGAAAGGGGGCTTGCCTGGTGCAGGAGGACCTGGTAGCTCCACCATTTTAGTATACATGAACTAGAAGGTTGCTAATGACCTCCCAGGATGTGTGGGGTTCCTATTGTTGGTGTTTTCTTTTTTTTTTTTCTTTTTCTTTCTTTCTTTTTTATTTATTTATTTTTTTGTGTTGTCTCCTGCACACTGAACTAGTGCCGTGCCGTTTAGCCTCATCCCCAGTCCTCAGGATGTGTTTTGAATGGAGGGTAAAAGAGGAAAAAACAAACAAAAAAACCATGATGATAGTGAAAGAAAGGAATTTTGGCAGTAAAAAGGAAAGAAAAAGGACCATGAACATTAAAAACAACAGGGTCAAATAATGATTGTTTCAAGAAAGATGAGACCTGTGTCTATTGCTGCTTGAGGGGAAGGAGCCAATGAAGACTGAGAGATTGGAGGTGCTGGAGTCTAGGAGAAATTAACTGAGCAGGATTCCAGAGAAGACAGGCAGGGCTTAAAAAGGGAAAAAGCACTGCGGGTGGCACGGAGAGCCCGAATTCAGAGACAGAGAGAAGGGACGGGAAATCATGGCTGAGGTAAGTCCCTTTAGGAAATAAGAATTTAAAAAGCAATAACTTCAAAATAGACACAGGCCCTGCTGGAAACTTGTTCATAGTTTTTATTACATTATAGAAGAAATTCGTACTCGCTATAGAAATTTTGGAAAAATTGCAAAAAGTGGAAAGAAACTTACTTGAAGTTCCAGGAAGCAAAGGGAATATATTTTTCCCCCAGACAGCTCCCCCCGCATATTAACATTATCAATTGTAGTTATCCTTTTGCTTTCATAAAACTCACATCTAAATGTGTTAGTAGATGTGATGTATTATATTTAACCATTTCCTGCATTGGAGTTGCTTCCAATTTTCAAGCTATTTTATAAGTAAAGTGGCACTGAACATCTTTGCTAATGAAAACTTTTTTCTGTATTTTGAATCACTTTCAAAAGATTAGAACCATTGAAAGTATAACTACTTGTCGATTACTAAGCATAATTATGAAACATCCTTAAGGCTATGGACTTTTATATAATTTTATGTTTGCCAACAATGAATAAAACTATCATTTTCCTACACCCTTTCCAGAACAGATCATTCACAAACAAATGAACTTCTTTCTTTTTTTGGTTAACAGAGATTGAACTCAGGGGTGTTGAATCCCTGAGCCACACATCCCCAGCCATTGTTGCTATTTTTTTAATTTTGAGACAAGGTCTTGCAAAATTACTGAGACTGCCTTTGAGCTTATGATCCTCCTGTCTCAGCCTCCCAAGTCCCTGGAATTACAGGAATGCGCCACTGCGCTTGGAAAACAAATTTGACAAATGAAAAACCAATGTCTTACTATGTGACTTCTTTTCTTCTTATTAGTGAGGCTTAAAAAGGTTTTATATGGGGCTGGAGAGGTGGCTCAGCACTTGCCTGGCATGTGTGAATACATGAGTTCAAATCCCAGCATCACGTACACAACGAAGTCTCAGAGCAATGAAAGCCACATGAAAAACTAAAATTGATTCTTCGTCTCTCTCTCTCTCTTGCTCTTTAAAAAAAATAAAAGTTTTTATATAAGCTGGGCATAGTAGTGCATACCTGTAATCCCAGAGGCTTGGGAGGCTGAAGCAGAAGGATCCTAAGTTTGAGGCCAGTCTCAGCAATTTAGCAAAATACTGTCTCAAAATAAAAAATAGAAAGGACTGGGAGGTATGTCAGTGGTAAAGTGCCCCAGTTCTGATCTCCCCAAAATGTTTTCATATATTTGTTCATTTTTTTCTACTTTGCAGTGTTTATGTTGTCCTTTGTATATTTATTTTTTGGGATCACAGTGTTTTATCATTTTATGTATTTTAAAAGATAATTTTATAATAAAAATGTTAATGTTTCCATTTTAAATCTCTTAACTACTATATTTTAATTTTGATTATTACTTTTATAAAATGTACTAATGAAAATAACTTCTCCTGTTATTATGAAAGATACTATATACTCTGAGCCTGGTTTGTTGATTCTTTTTCAATCATTTGAATACCCCTATTTGATTTCATCCAGTTCCCTTTTGGCTCATGTTGGTCAGAGTTAGTATCTGTGGGTTACAGCAAAGAACTCTGATAAGCTCAGCCTAATTAATTAAGGAGTGCAATAAAGAGAAGATAATACACGTTAGCAACCAAAACCATAAAATGTCTAGGAAAAAACTTACGGGCAAGCATGCTAGACCTCCAGGAAGAAAACTGTAAATTGTTGCGGAGCACATAAGAAAGAATCTGATTGGAAGAAGAACATACCCGTGTTTTACTGAGAAGGAATAAATGTTATGAAGATGTCAGTATTTCCCAAAATGATTGTGTAAATTCAATGCCATTCCAATGGGATTATTTGGAATATGATGGGTTGGTGCAAACCTAGAAGAAATAATATGTGAGTGTGGTCAGAAATCTTTTGACAATTACATCCTAAGGTAAGGCAGCGATAGGCACAGCACCTTGTTTGTGATTGGGGAAGATAAAATAGAAGAGTCTGGAAACAAACATCGATAAGTAGGGGAAAATATGCACAAGAACGATAGCTTTTCAGATTAGTGGGGAAAGGGACTAGTGGGAAAGGAATTGGGTGCCCAATTGAGACACTTTTAGGAGAGATAGTGAAATGGCTAGGTAGTCAGGACCCTGGGCCCCATTCAACCACACCTAGAAGCTGGCCAGTAAAGAGCCATTAACTCAGGGGCTTCTTATGCAAATGACCATGAGGCTCACCAGTGGCAGCAACTCCTTTGTCCCAGAGGGGGGAAACTAAAAAGTGGGGGAGGACACAGATGGGAACTTGGAAAGAATTCCTACCTGTTTTGCACAGATTTTAACCAATGACTTTGGTGCTTAGTTTCAATGCCAGTTTTGCATAGATTTCAACCAATGATGTAGATGCATCTCTCAATGCCTGCTTTGCATGAATGTTAATTATGCTCATACCCCAAATCTATATAACCCCTGGCCTAACCTCCATTAGACCACCTTGCAGAGTCTCTGCTCTCCTTCCTTAAATAAATCCTACTCCTTTTTACTCCTCCTTCCA
Organism: Aplodontia rufa; assembly: GCA_004027875.1. NCBI lineage: Eukaryota > Metazoa > Chordata > Mammalia > Rodentia > Aplodontiidae > Aplodontia > Aplodontia rufa. The sequence continues at coordinate 80,712 of PVKS010005433.1, read as the reverse complement.
TGGTTGTCCATGGATTTTATTCTTCAAACAAATGGTTCTTGTGAGATAAGAACCCAGAAGATTGGCATCGAATTCCCAAGGTGAATTTCCACACCAAGAGCTGCAACACCCAGCTTTTAGCTGGGGAGCTGCTAACACTATTTCAGCCTCAGGAACCTGCCTCCAGCCCAAATTCCCAGGTTTAGGTGATAATAGCTGCAAACACTAGAAGCGGGCTATTTTGGCTGCTGGAATCTGTAGACTCCATTTGCCAATGGGAGCAGAGAATCCAACCTCATCTCAAAATCCCCGCATCACAATAAATTGTATTTGGGGGGGGTACTAGGTTTTGAACCCAGGTGTGCTTAACCACTGAGTCACATCTCCAGCCCATTTTATTTTTTATTTTGAGACAGGGTCTCACTAAGTTGCTCAGGGCCTCACTAAGTTACTGAGGCTGGCTTTGATCTCATGATCCTCCTGTCTCAGCCTTCCAAGTCACTAGGATTACAGGAGTGCACCAGTCAATAAATTGTATTTTAGAATAATGGCTTCATGACTTCTAAGACAACACATTCAACAAGCTTTACCCCAATATGGTTGACTCATTTTCTGTCTTTTATTGGTGTCTATTCCAATTAAAGGCCACAGAACTTTTCTTCTTTTCAAATTTTATTGAGGAGTTGTATTGTTGTACAATCATAAATGTATATGTAGTAACAATATGCTATGCCCCTGATCATAATCCAGAATCACCCCCATATCACCCACACTTTAGTCTCTTGACTCTTCTATATTCCCCCATAACAGATATAAATGTCTTTGTGTGTGTGTGTGTGTGTGTGTGTGTGTATGATTGTGCATTTTCCAGAATTAATTGATTGCATAAGTATTTGGCTTCAAGAGTAAGCTACATTATTAATTCCCCCCTAGATTCCCTCCCTATCATCAATCTCTCTCCCCTCCCTCCCTCATCTCACCACCCCACCCGACATATCTATAGCTCCCCTAGATCATGTGTTGCTTTGACTTTGGTGAATCCAGTACATGAGCTGGACCTTTCATCCAAACCTGAGTTTTGCTCTATCCACCACAAATGAGGGAAAACATTTGACGCTTGAGTCTCTGGGTTTGGTTAATTTCACTCAGCATAATTTCCTCAGTGCCATCCATTTACCTTCAAAGGTTGCACTATTGTTGTTTCTAATAGCTGAGTAGAACTCCATTGTATATATACACCAGAGCTTTTGGATCCATTTATCCAGTGAGGGGCATCTGGGTTGATTACATAATATAGCTATTGTAAATTGAACTGCTATGAACATAGATTTTGCTGTGTCTCTGTAATGTGCTGATTCTAACTCCTCTGGGGAAACATCCAGAGGAGGGATAGCTGGGTTGTACAATCGATCCATCCATAATTTTTTGTGGATTCTCCACACTGCTTTCCAGAGCTGCTATACCAGTCTGCAGTCCCACCAACAGTGCGCAGTGTTCCTATCTCCCCACAACTCCTCCAGCATCTGTTACTGTTTATATTCTTTGTCTTTGCCAATTTGACTGGAGTGAGGTGAAATCTTAATGTAGTTTTGATTTGCATTTCTCTGATTACCAGTGATTTAGAACACTTTCTCATGTATTCATTGGCTTGCTCAATTTCCTCTGTTGAGAAGTTTCTGTTTAGGTCTCTGGCCCATTTATTGATTGGATTATTTTTGATTTTGATATTAAGTGTTTAGGTACTTTGTAAATTTTGGATATTAGTCTCTTGTAGGAGGAATCACAGGCCATGATTATCTCCCATTCTGCAGGTTCTCTCTTGACAGTTTTGACTAGTTCCTTGGCTGAGCAAAAGCTTTTTAGTTTAATGGTAACCCACTCATTAATTCTTGATTTTAATTCTTTCACTTTGGGAGTCTTGTTAAGAAAATCATTGCCTATTTCCACATTCTGGAGTGCTACTCCTAATTTTTCTTTTGGCAGTTGTATGATAGCTGGTTTACTTCCTAGTTCCTAAATGTATTTTAATTTGATTTTTGTGCAAGGTGAGAGATAAGGAGCTAATTTCAACTTTCTGAAAGTGGCTGTTCAGTTGGTCCTCAACTATTTGTTAAATAGGCTGTCATTCCTCCATGTTATATTTTAACCCCCTTTGTCAAATATCAGATGTTTAAAATTTTGTAGATTTGTCTCAGAATCTTCTATTCTATTCCATTCATCTTCATTCCTAATTTGATACTAATACCATGCTGTTTTTGTTACTATAGCTCTATAATACAGTTTTAGATCTGGTGTTGTGAAACAACCTGTTTTGTCTTTCTTGCTTAGTAATTTTTTGGCTTTTCTGGGTTTCTTATTATTTCAAATGAATTTGAGAATTGCTTTTTCAACGTCTGTAAAGAATGACATTGGTGTCTTGTTGGGAATTGCATCGAATCTGTATAGTGCTTTTGGCAGAATAAGACCACAGAACTTGAACACAGGCCTAACTTTTTTTTCTTCTCTGGATCTGCCACATCTAGGCCTCTAAATACCAACCCTACCAATGAGTACAAATCACTCTATCTCATCCTTACTTAGCTCCTAAACCCCAGCCTCATACATTCAACTGTCTGCTTGACATTCCACTTGAGATCTCTAAAAGTTAGCATTTTCAAAACAGTAATTCCCCTTCTACTACCATCCCTCACCAAATGCACAACCCACGCTTAGAATAACTTCCTTAAAATTTCCTACTTTAGTAAATCACCATCTACCAAGGTAATCAAATTAAAAACTTGAGTCTTCTCAGATATCTACCTTTCCTTCAACCTCCAACATTCACTCTACCAGCATGTCCTTGGTCTGTACTTGAGAGAGAGAATAGATGGGTGGTTAGGTACAGAAGTCCTGGAACCAACCTATGGGTTCATATATCCTTGCTCTACCATATACCGATGCTGTAATCTTAAGCCAGCTAGTTGCACTCAATCAAGTCCTCTCATCTGAAAAATAAGGTACTGCTTACTTACTAGCGTGCTATGGTTTGGCTGTGGTTTATCTCCTAAGGGTTGGTGTGTTGGAGGCTTGGTCTCCAAAGGGCAATGTTAAAGGATGGTGGAATCTGTAAGAGGTGGGGCCTAATGGGACTTTGTTAGGTCAGAAAGGGGAACTGTCTTCAGAAAAAATTAATGTAGTTCTCTTAAGGCTCTGGTTAGTTAGCAGGAGATGATTGTTATAAAGGAATAAAGCTAGTCCCTCCCTGTCTATCTCTGGTTTCCTGTCTTGACATGTAATTCTCATTCATGTGCACTCTCACCACTATAATGAAATCCACCATGAGATCCTCATCAGAGTCAAGTCACTGCTGGTGATGTGCCCTTAAACTTCCAAAACTGTGAGTTATGTAAACTTCTTTTCTTTACAAAGTACCCGGACCAGAGTATCTTGTTGCAGGAAAGGAAACAAACTAATACGTAGTATAACAGTGAGGATTAGTGAGTTGTTAAGAGATTAAAACAGCAATGTTCAACAAATGTGCGATATTGTTTTCTCCAAAATAGGACTTAAATGTGTCCAATTGTCTTTGTACTTATGTGTATTCCCTAGTTCAACCCACTATCATTCCTTCCAAGTGAACTCTCCACTTTGTCTGTTTCCCCACAAAAGACAAATGGATCCTTTAAAGGATGACTTTGATCAGATGCTCTCTTGCTTAATAACTTGCGTCACTGCATTCTTTAACATGGTTCAAATTCTCTTCATGAACTGACCTCTACCCAACTCTCTGACCTCATTTGGGAATACTTTCCTTTCCCCTCACTCTGCTCCATCCATGGTGACTTCCTCTTATTGCTTGAATGCTTTAAAGGCCTCATAGTCTTTGCTTCTGCTTCTCTCTGCTTAGAACGCTCTTTTCTTAGCTTTCCACATGGCTGGATCCTCTTCATTATAGTCCCAACACAAACATACCATCTTAGAGGGGTTTGCCCTGATTATTGTACTAAAGAAAGCTCTATTAGTCTCCATCATTCCATATTATTTTCCTTAAAATACTTTTAGTGCTCTCAAATTATCTTGTTTGTTAATTAGTAAGATAATATATATTTATTTATTTATTTATTTACTTTTTTTTTTTTTTTTTTTTGGTGCTGGGCTTAAACCCAGGGCCTTGAGCATGCTTGTCACTGAGCTATACCACCAATCAGTTTTGTTTTGTTTGTTTTGTTTTCTCCATGTACGTTAAATTAAAACAAGGACCTTGTTTATTTTTTTATAGTTATATTAAAATGCTTTAAAACATGCCAAGCACCAGGTGATGTGGTGCATGCCTATAATCACAGTGACTTGGGAGGCTGAGGCAGGAGGATTCCAAATTCAAGGCCAGCCTCAGCAACTTAGCAAGGTCCTGAGCAACTTAGCAAAATCCTTTCTCAAAATAAAAATAATAAAAATGTCAAGGGATCTGGCTAAATGGTTAAGTTGTTTGGTTTCAATCCCTGGTACCAAAAAACAAAAACAAAAAAACATGTCAAGTACTTGAAAAAATTAATAATTTTCTTGAAAGAATTTTAATAAGTTATTTGATTACTTAAAGAATTCAGAAAAATGGGGCTGGAGCAGTGGCTTAGCGGTTATGGCGCTTGCTTGGCATGCTCAAGTACACAGATTCAAACCCCAGCACCCATGTATATAGCTGTCAGAGCAATGAAAGCCATGTGAAAACCTCAATAAAAATTGATTCTCTCTGTCTCTCACTCTCTCTTTCTCTCTCTCTCTCTCTCACTGTTCTTCTCTCTTAAAAAAAAGAATTCAGAAAAAAAGTCATTGGGCTTATAGCTAGATAAATGTAAGTTTTCAATTAACTGCTAAACATAAAAAATGATAATATTAAAGAAAAAGGTGAGGAAATATGTTCTTAGGGAAAGAGTGACTTTGCTTAGCAAGACAAAATTACTAACCTGTTTGTAAAGCTGAAACAACTTGTAAAGCTAAAGATACGATGGGCAAAATTAAATGGACAAGCAGACCTATAGAAAGTATCTAAAAGATAAAAGGCTTTATAAATACAGATGTAAAAATTCTTTAGCAAAATACTAACAAAACAAATTCAGCAATATACAGAAAGGATTGTATACCATGACCAACTGGAAATTACCCCAGGAATGAAAGGTTGCCTTAACATATGAAAATCATTTAACCTAATACACCATATTAATAGAACAAAGAACAAAAACCATATAATCAACTTAATAGACATAGAAAAAGAAAACTTGACAAAGCCCCACATCCATTCATGATTAAAAAAGAAAACTAGCCCTTCACAAATTTATAATAGAAGAAAATTTCCTCAGTCTGACAAAAGGCAACTAGGAAAAAAACCCACAGAAAACATTATATTGTATGGTGAAAAATGAAACACTTTTCCCCTAACAGGGAACAAGGCAAGAATGTGTGCTCTCGCAGCCTCCATTTAGCATAGAACTGGAGGTTCTAGTCAGCGTGAGAAAGGCAAGCAAAAGAAACAGGAGACATTCAGTTTGCAAAGGGAAAAGTTAAACTATATGTGCAGATGAAATGATCTTATGTACAGAAAATCCCAAGGAACACACTAAAAGACTAATAAGCAAGTTCAGTAAGGTTGCAGCATATAAGATCAATATACAAAAATCAATTGTGTGCTTATACACTAGTAAGGAAGAACCCAAAGATAAAGTTCCCCCAGACAATCAATAATTATTTTTTGTCTCCGTAGAGTTGCCTATCCTAGACATTTATATAAATGGAACAATGCTCTATGTAGTCTTTTGTGGCTTTTTTTTTAATGATTTGGATGAAAGGTGTCTCCCAAAAGCTCAATTTGTGAAGAGAAATGATTGAGTTCAGAGAGCCTTAACCCAATCAGTAAATTAGTCCCCTGAGAGGGATTAACGGGGTGGTAATTATAGGCTGGTAGGATATGGTTGGAGGAGGTGGGTCATGGGGGGTGTGTCTTTAGGGTACGTATGTTGTATCTGGTAAGTGGAACTCTCTCCCCTCCCCTTCCCTCTCTTCATCTCTCTCTCCCTCTCTCTCTTTCTCTCTCTCTCTGTCTCTCCCTCTCTCCTTCCTGATTCTCTGTGAGCTACTTCCCTACACTACACTCTTCTGCCATGATGTCCTGCCTCACCTGGAGCCCCAAGGAATAGAACCGGCCTTCCATGGATAAAGACCTCTGATACCAAATAAGATTTTCCTCCTAAAAATGTTCTTACCAGGTCTTTTAACCAAAAGCTGACTAAACCAAGAGCATAGAGAAAGAGGACATGAATCAATTTCATTTATTTTTTCATCTGTTTTCTATTTTTCCAACATTTAGCTGTGTATGGTGCTGGGGTTCAAACCTGGATCCTTGCACATGCCAGGCAAGTGCTCTACCTTTGAGCCACCTCTCCAGTCCGTGGCTAACTTTTTTTTTTTAAGAGAGAGGGACAGTGAAAGAGAGAGAGAAAATCAATTTTATTTAATTTTTCATGTGCCCTTCGTTGCTCCGAGACTCTGTTGTGTACATGGTGCTGGGGTTCAAACTTGCATACTTGTGCATGCTGGGCAAGTGCCGTAACTGCCAACCCATGGCTCCAGCTCCTGTGGCTAACTTTTTTGATGGCATGTTTACAGGTCTCTTCCATGTAGTAGCATGAATCAGTTCTTCATGGCTTTTATTGCCAAATAATATTCCATTGTTTGGTAACACTCATTTGTTTACTAATCAATCAGCTGATAGACATTCCATTTGTTTCCACTTTTTGGCTATTATAAATAATGCTGCTGTGAACATTCATGTACAAGGCTTTGTGTGATATCTATTATCAGTCTGTCTTGAATTTATCCCTAGGAATGGAATTTTTGTGTCGTATGGTGACTCTGTTTAACTTTGTTAACAACTGCCAGACTGTGTTCTAAAGTGGATGCACTATTTCACATCTCTCCACCCACAGTGTGTAAGGATTCCAATTTCTCCACATTCCCATCAGCATTTATTATAGTCATTCTAGTGGATGTGAAGTGGTGTCTCATTATGGCTTTGATTCCATTCCCTGATGGCTAATGATGTTAAACATCTTTTCATTATTCGATTGGTCATGTACACATCTCCTTTTTGTTTTCGTTTGAATCCAGGGGTACTTTACCATTATGCTACATATGCAGCCCTTTTTACTTTTTATTTAGAGACAGAGTCTGGCTAAGTTGCCTAGGATGGCCCTGAACTTGCGGTTCTCTTGTCCCATCCCCCAGAGTTGCTGAGTTACATGGGCACACTCCTAGTCTTGGCACACTTCCTCTTCCTCCTTCTGCTCTGCCTCCTCCTTCTCTTCATCTAAATGTTTTTGTTAGCATGTTAAAGTTAGGAGCATGTCTTCTTTAGAAATGTTTATTCAGATCTTTTTGCCACTTTTAGTGGGTTTTTTTTTTTTGTCTTTTGTTGTTGTTGTTGCTGTTAATGTTCTTTATATATCTTTACCAGATAGAAGATTTGTTCATGCTTCCTTCCATTTTAGGGGTCATCTTTTCAGTATCTTGCTTGTGTCTTTTGAAGCACAAAAATTTTTAATTTTTATGGAGTCCAGGGCACCTATTTTTCTTCCTTCAATTGATTGTGATTTTTGTTGCTATTGTTATGGTTTGGTTATGAGGTGTCCCCCAAAAGTTCCTTTTAATGAAGGAATATTCAGAGGTAAACTGATTGGATTATGAGAGCTATGACCTACCTAATCAGTACACCTTAATTTGAATGGACTGACTCTGGTTACTATAGGCAGATGGAGCATGGCTGGTGAAGGTGGTGTCACTGTGTCTTGCCTTGGAAGGGTTGTTTTCCCTGTATCCTCTTCCTACCCCCTTCTTGATCCCTGCCATGAGCTCTGAGCTGATTTTCTCTACTGGGCTGTTCCCCCCATGATGTGCAGCCTTGCTGGGTCCCAGAGCAATGGAGTCGGTTGTCTATGGGCTGAGACCTCTGAAACAATGAGCCCTAAATAAACTTCTCCTCCTCTAAGTTGATCTTGTCAGCTATTTTGCTCACAGCAATGCAAAAGCTGATTTATATATCTGTTATGGTTTAGATGTAAGGTATCTGTCAAAAACTCATGGGTGAGACAATGCAAAAATTTTTTGAGGTGAAATGATTAGATTATGAGAGGCATGACCTGATCAGTGGATTAATCCACAGATGTGGATTAACTGGATGGTAACTATAGGGAGGTATGTGTGGCTAGAGGAAGAAAGTCAATGGGTATATGACTTTGGGTTATATATTTTGTTCCTGGTAAGTGCTCCCTCTCTCTCTCTCTCTCTCTCTTTGTTGGTCATCATGTCCGGAGCTGCTTGCCTTTGCCATACCCTTCTACCAGGATGTTCTGCCTCACCTTGGTCCCAGAGCTATGGAGATGGCTGATCATACAGACTGAACCTTTGAAACCATGAACCAAAATAAACTTTTCCTCCTTTAAGTTGATGTTAGGTCTTCTGGTCACAATAATGCAAAAGCTGACTAAAGCAATATCTAAGATATTGCAATATCAGGCATAAATATGCCTAATCTCAGGCCATAAATATTTGCTTCTTTGTTTTTTCTTTCTGCTAAGAACTTCATATTCTTAGCTCTTATTCTTATATTTAGGTCTATCATTCACTTTGAATCAACTTTGGTACATGGTGTGAGGTAGGGTTTTTTTGTTTTGTTTTGCCTTTGGAAATCCAGTTGTCTAAGCACCTTCGCTAAAGAGACTAATCGTTCCCCCATTGAATTGCTGACAACCTTATTGGAAAAAAAAGCCTCTGTTTTTAAAAATCTGGTATTTTGTTCCAACAAAAAGTGGTAGGGTATCAACAGGTACCCTTTGGCCTTTTGGCAATTTTTTGACATGCTATTGAACAGTCCTCATAGATGTCATGATATCTGTAGATGGCTTTGATACAGAGAAACTACTAGTCCTCCAACTCATCTAACTGAAATGCTACTCTGTCTCAGTTTCAACCAGGACCCTGTTGTACAAACTAGCAAGAAGAATCTTTTCTGGGTCAATAAATAGCAATGAATGCCCTTTCTGGCACCCTGTGTTGCTAGGAGAGCAGGGCTGGAAGTCGGCCTTCACGCCTCCCCTTAGTCTGGCATCTTTGTGCTGTGTAGGGTGCAAACTGCATAATTATTGACAGTGTCAAAGATTCTGTCTACAGCAACATTCCAAAGTGAGGCAATCTAAATAGGACCTAAAAAACAGTTGCTAAAAACTACTTTACTCTACCCTGAAAAAAAGAGATTACAGAGGCCAAGAGAGAGGACCTTTGTAGAGAGCTATGCTCAGAGACTAATGCTGCTGAAAGGTGTAGGGCAAGATAAACTATTTTTTTTTTAACCTCAAATATGAGAAGGTCTGTTTGGGGACCAACCAGAAAGAATATTATGAGTTCTCTACACTATAGGGACTGCACATCTGTCATGCACCTGAAAACATACACGTCCTGACTGGAGCTACCTTTAGGCACAGAGTAGAGCAGAATAATCTAGTATCGCTGACCTCAGGTCAGTGTCTTGTGGACCAGACAGAGCCATGAACAGGAAAGTCAGGCTGGAATTGTGTAAGATGCTGCCTCACTAGAAGGGTTAGGAGACCTCAGCACAGAGAAGTAAAAATTTTATGTTGGCTACTCAGGGGTTAATGAAAGAATCAGAAAAGATCAACCAGAGAGGATGTTTCCATTTTTCAAAGGACTTTTAATGTGAGAGATATTCAATGATGCAGAAATCGCAAAAAAAAAAAAAAAAATGAAAGTACTGATGAGAGAAAAAGTCAAGTTTAAACTTCTTCACATCTGAAGAGTGCAATACTAGCTCTGGAGTGTACCATTCAAATAAAACCTTTGCCTTATCTTCTGTTTTCTCTATCACTAGTTCCAGCTCTACAATGGTTAGAAATCACAAAGTGGCAGGGAAGAGAGAATCTGCCACCACCTTTCCACTTCTTGGCATCTTCCATTGCCGGACCAAAGTTAGAAAAGACTCTCATTTCTTTTTTTTTCCCTCTCATTCTCTCTCTCTTCCCCCCCCCCCCTACTGGGTTTGAACCAAGGGCCTTGTGCATGCTAGGCAAATTTTCTACCACTGAGCTACATCCCCAGCCCTAACACATTTTAATTTCAAGTCAATATTTCAAATTTGTTAAAGACTTGTTGGTTTGTAATAGTTATATTATGTAAAACATAATATAACTTTTTTTTATTACTCACTTAACTTTTTTAAGAGAGAGAGGGACAGAGAGAGAAAGAGAAAATAAAATTTTTATTTAGTTTTACATCTGCTTTTTGTTGCTCTGACTGTTGTGTATGTGGTGCTGCGGTTCGAACCAGTGTCCTTGTGCATGTTAGGCAAGCGCCATAACCTCTGAGCCAACCTCTTCAGCCCCCTAAGTTTCATTTTATGATTAAAAATGTCCAGAGATTTTTTTGAAGGCAAGATTGTATATCTATATATCTATACAGGTAAATGATAGCTTGCAATCCAGTAGAAAAGGAATTGCACAGAGTGGATTTGAACAGGCAGTACATAGGGTGTGTTGTAAGTGGTGTGTGTGTGTGTGTGTGTGTGGTGTGTGTTTGTGTTCCTGTGTGGTGAGGGGAGTTGGGAAGAAAGTAAAATTGTATTTGTTTATGCTTTAACTATGTCTCTTTTTCAATGTATCCATTCCCGAGCTAACAAAATCAATAAGGTGCAACATGATAGGTAGCCAAATCTCTTTCAATCAGACAACACCATTTCAAGAATCTTCATAAGAACGACTTTGATTTATTTCAGATACTACATTGAGCCAGGCACGGTGGTGCGCATCTATAATCCTAGTGACTTAGGAAGCCACTAGCAAGTTTCAGGCCAGCCTCAGCAACTTAGCGAGGCCTTAAGCTACTTAATGAAACCCTGTTTCAAAATGGAAAAAAATAAAAAATAAAAAAGGCTGGGGATGTAACTCAGTAATCAAATGTCCCTGAGCTTAATCCCTTTACAAAAAAATAAAAAACTGAAAATAATTTCAAAAACAATAACACAGTGAATAGTTTCCGAAAGAAATAACTGTACTATAATTTGTCCATTGATGACTATGACACAATTTTCTTTCTGTCTTACTATTATTCTAACCTACTGCATTCTCCGTGCTTTGTTTTGATGATCCCGTCATCGTCTTTGAGCTTCTTTGAGCTCAGTTTTAAGGAGTCAACAAACAATGACATGAACTCAGCATTGGAATATATTTTCAAAGAATTCTCCATGTAGTTTGAAACCATCCTATATAATTTCATCCTACTGATTAAAACACAAAGAAAAAAATAAAAAAATCTAATCATGACACAGAAGCAACTTCGTGTCAAATAATGTCCATGAATGAGCCAAATCAGCAAACTGTGAATTTGCTTAGCTTATTCAAACATCCATAAAGGGGACTTAGCAACAACAGTATTTCCATATGCCAGGTGAAACCCTCAGAGGGAATAGGCCTCAGTTTAATAATGAAAGAGAAGGGAAAAGGCTGATAATTATTCTGTCTAAACAGTGTTTTGCGGCCTAACATTGATTGTGTCTTGAAATCTCCTTTGGGAATGGAGTAGGCAGCCTTTCTTTCGCTTTCACAAACCTCATGCAAATTATTTAAACATTTTCGCAATTATTTTCCTGAAACTGAGTTTTGGCCCAATGCCTAGAAACACTGAAAAGTGACATCACACTGCACCCAGAGATGCAGGTTCTGAAAAATTCTCTGGGGATCCTTACAACGAACTGTCTTGGAGGCCTATTTCCATATCACCATGTAAACATGTGAGTCCATTGGTACTTGTGCCTTTAGAGAGGCCCTGATAAGGACACCAGAAGTAAGCAAATGCTTAGGCAATTTAATTCTAGCTATCTTGCTATAACTTGACAGTATGTGCAGTTTTTTTAAATGTCCTTTCTAACTATCTATGTAAAAAATGTTTCTGTTGGCATTTTTTTTAAATCCTTGATGTGTCTATGACCTCCCCCTCTTAATGTTAATCACAGAAAGAAACCTGTTCCTCTTTTTCTGTATCCCAGACCTTATATCTGGTTATTCATAAGGATAATTTTATAATTGATGCAGATGGCTGGCCTAAAAATGATGACCCTCTTTTGTACTATTACTTCATGCTGAGGACAAAGAGGATACAGGAAAATTACTCCTTGGCCCAGGAAGTTTATTAAAATGCTAAATGAAGGTCTGGCGGGAGCTCAAAGAACTTTAAATAACCTTGTGGTGGAAAACCTCCGAAACCTCTTTTTTACCATGAGCTCAAACTAGGTTGGCTGTGACAAAGAGTAAGAAAATCAGTAGTTTCAAGAGTGCAAAAACACATCTATTTTTAAAAGGTAGGTCCATCCAGTGGCTGTGGGCATGTGTGACACATCGCCTGAGGAATGATGAGGACAGTTTATCGTAAGGCAGTTGTGCCAGGGTCACAGGCGTTCCTCTGCAGATTCAGGCAGAGACAAAGGCTCTGCAGTCCTTTGGATACCGTTTCTCCTTCGTTCGTCAAGGCAAAGCACACCTCAACCCGTTCTCCAAATAACATTCTTGCTGCTAAAACTCCACAGACTTAAAACACAAAGTTACGTGAAATAGAAAGACAATTTCTACCCCAGTGAATTCTCTTCTAGTGCCACGGGGCTCTGACTCCATGTGTGTTTTTGGTTCTTCATGGACTCTCTGGATCCTTCAACATCCAACAGGAGGCGTGCCCTCAAAAGTAAGAGTGTCCAGGGTGAAGGAGTTGAGGCACGGAGTAACTGAAACCCCGACATTCAGGAAGCCATGGATGATCAGAACACGAGGGAAATGAACTGGGTGAGAAGCTAACCTTTTAATGGCATACCAGGGAGAACCAGAGGTGAATCTTCACAGCCAGAAGGAAAGTGGTCCTCAGAGCCCTCCTGCAGAGCCCTAGTGCACCCTGCATCTAGTGTGCCCTTCCTTCCAGGCCTGACTTCCGGACACAGATGCAAGGCCTTCACTAGCAGTGCTTGTCTTCCATGGCCTTGATTCCAGCTCCAGAAGCTGTCCTTCCTGGGGATCCCTGGGCTTCACCTGAAGCTGTTCTGTTCAATCCCTTCCTGGCACCCAGGCTCTCTCCAGGTCCAAAATTAGGCAGTACTCAAAAACACTGGACCTGAAATCCAATACCATGCTGCCTGCCAGCCAGCTGAAATAGCACCTTAATTCTTTTACCTGGGCTGGCAAAGCCTGCTCCCACTCTCACTTGCAGCCCTGCTATACTAGGCATCCTCATCTTAATATTTCATTTATTATGAGTCATTCAGAAAGCTAAAGGCCAACCTGATCTTTTTTCCAGCCATCAGGCTGCTCTTGAACTCAGGCCAAAGACTGAGACTTTGAATGCCTGAACGTCAGCAGCTTCTGGGTTCTTCCTTGGACAACGCTGACAGCCACCTGGCTGGACACAACCAAGTCAGGTGTGAGCTTCTTCATTGTTGAGGGAACTCCCTCCCAACTTCTGCAGCTGGGCCTCAGTTCCCACTGTGTGCCCAGCCTTGCAAGCAGAGATGCTCCTGCGCCTGCCCCTTTGCCTACAGTTCTGCCTCACTCGGATTAACTAGGACATCTCTGGCAACACCCCAAGACTTGAGGACTTGAGTCAAGAGGCTGCCTTCTCCCTGCTGAGAGCTGACAAACTAGAAAAAGAATTCAGATATCTCTATATAAGATCATTGTTGCTACCTTCCTAACTCCTATGCTTTTCCTGCCTTATTTAGGACAATTAATATAGCATGCAACTTTTACTGATTAAACTGAGACTGTTATTACAGTTATTGAAAATCTTAATTTTAAAAAATAGTTCATGTTTTAGGAAAATAGACATGATTTAATGTAGGAGGGAAAAGCAGGATGCAGAGCTATATAAAGCTGCATGAGCTCATTGTGGCAAACATCATGTGGGATTTGGCTGCTCAGCATCTAAACTCCCTTCCAAGTTTGGCAGAATTTCCCACCCTGTGATTCTTCGTGTGCAGTAAAGGACTCCTAACTTTACAAAGACCAGAAATTAAGAGCCTTTCTGTCACTGCTCTCTTATAGCTGGGACAGGCATGTGGCCTGGACTGGATCAGGCATCCAGTCCCACTGAAACTTGAAATTGGAATCCAGCGACCCACAGAGCAAGGATAGCAGAAACCCCATCTATGATAGTTAATTTTAGGTGTTGACTTAACTGGATTAAGGGATACCTAGATAGCTGGTAGAGTATTATTTCTGGATGTATCCAGAAGAGTTTCTGTAGGGGATTGGCATGTCAACCAGTGGACTGAGTGGGGATGATCCACCCTCAATATGGGCTGGGAACATCTAACTGACTGGGGGCAGAGAAAAGGTAACTGGTTCTCTTTCTTCTAGAGCTGGGACACCCATCCTGTCCTGCCTTTTGACATGGGTACTCCAGAATCTCCAGCCTTTAGACCCTGGGACCCGCACCAGTGACCCCTTGGGATTCCATGCCTCTGTTCTCAGACTAAGAGTTATACCATTGGCTTCTCTGGTTCTGAAGGTTTGGGGCTTGAACTGAGCCACACAGCTAGCATCCCTGGTCTCTAGCTTGCAATCCATTGTGGAGTTTCTCAGCCTACATAATCACCTGACCCAATTCCCCTAACAAATCCCCTCTGGTATCTCTCTCTCTCTCTCTCTTTCTCTCTACATATATCCTATTGTTTCTGTCAGAATTTAATATGCCATCCCATCAGTGAGAGCAGCAATGTTTCCAGAGCTAACTGGGTTGGCAGTGGCTGAACTAGAAGTTTCTGGGGAAGGTCTTTATCATAGCAGCATGGGAGCCTCACCAGAATAATTTCTTGGCACTCCCTGGCTGTCGCTCCCCCCTGGGTTGGGGAGCGGGGTGCGGGTGGAACGGCCTCGGTGAACCTTAGCCGTTCCCCGGGGGCCCAGCAGGACACTGGGAACCGGGTGCCAGCAGGACAGGGCTGGGGACGGGGGAAGAGGAGTCGCTCCATGCAGCGTTCCTGTGCGAGAAGCGGGCAGAACAACCTTAACAAGCCGTCCTCTGAGGGGCCGAGTTAGGGCAGGGATGGGGCGAGGAGTCGCTCCCCACTGCACTCCAGGGCGAGGAACGGGCAGGGTGACTCAGCAAGCCTGAGCCATCCTCCGAGGGGCCTAGTTAGGATAGGGATGGTGAAAGGAGTCGCTCCCCACTACACTCCAGAGTGAGGAACGGGTAGAACGACGTTGGGTCATCCTCCGAGGGGCTGAGTTAGGAAGGTTTGGGGAACCGGGATCAAGGGGGCAAACACCGGCGGCTGGAACACGGGACCTGCATCTTCTAAAGCTGCTGATCTCTCTGACGTCTCTGCTGCTGCTGCTTCTTCCGACTGCTTCTGTGCTCTCTTCCTTCAGGACGCGGCTGCTTGCTTTCTTGCTCTTCTCTGGCTACTGCTTCTCCTTTGGCTGCTTGCTTCTTGGGCCGCTCGCTTTACCTGACAAGCTGCTACTCTATTTATCCATTACAACAGCCAATAGGGTACAATGCAAACACCTTTCTCCAATTGTAACAAATGAGTGGCCGAATAGCTTAGTCATGCGGTCAGGCAATTTGCTAATTACAAGCCAGCTGGACCCCTTAGAGTTGTTTACCACCAATTCTCCTACAAGCCAGCTGAACCTCATGTTCCCAACACCTGGCCTCTGGTTCTGGCTTATCAACTTCCTTTTGTCACTTCTCCTACTCATTTTCCAAGACTGATTCTCCAGGCTTTTGTGTGTGTTTGTTTGAATTTGTTTTTTATCTTCTTCTTCTTCTTTTTTTTTTAAGAGAGAGGCATAGTGAGAGAGAAAGAGAATCGAGTTTTATTTAGTTTCTCATTTGGCTTTCATTGCTCTGACACTATTTCTGACACGTGTCAGACACGTGGTGTTGGGGTTTGAACCCACATTCTTGTGCGTGCCAGGCAAGAGCCAGAACCACTGAGCCACCTCTCCAGCCCCCCTTTTTTTGTGTGAATTTCTGAGCTACTAAATATGTTATAAATAAATTCCTTTCTACTTGGAATGACAGTTACATTCCATTACTTATAACTAAAACTCCTGACTGGGACACCAATGTTCAAATTCAAATAGCAAAGTTTTGGTACATCAAAGGTTAATAATATCCTTAGGATGGAGGATCATAGGTCATTTTCATTTTCTTCTCTTATGTTATGTGCATTTTCTAAAAATTTCAATTAAATAATATTATCTTAGTAGTCAGAAAAAAAGTAATTTTTAAAATTTGAGATTACTTTGGATCCCTGGTATCCTTATTTGTTGGGAGACAATTAATTCTTCAGGTGAAATCCACTTTGCTTGTATACAAATAAAGTACCCGGTGACTTCAACTTTAGCCTAATCAAGTCATAGGGATTGGGGTAAGAGAAATTCCATTATTTGTTTTAAATCTCTGAGATTTATTCTTACTTCTCAGTCCTAACACACACATTTTATTTGTTTGTTTTAGAGTCCTTTGAAATTTGGCCTGAGAAAATTAGACTATGTTCAGGGAACTTTAACAATTTAAAGAAATAAGGAATTTCTCTTACATTAATGTTCATAAAGGTGTATGCAGCACAGGAACACCACTCTCTCTTGGCTCTTTTTTGTTGTCGTTGTTCTTATATACAAATTATGCAGAATAGTGGGTACACTGTGGCATATTTGTACATCGATGTAACATAGTTTGACCAATTTCATTCCCATTGGCTTCTTTTAACCAGATACTCCAACAGTTTTGTGAATACTAATAATAGTCTATGACAGTAGGGTATTAAATCCATCAGTAATTCACGCAGTTGGCCTGAGTGGTTGTGAATGGTGGTGTGAGTAGCAAACAGGCAAATGTGTAATGGTGTTATTCCTTAGAATAAAAGCCCAACTGCCAAGAGAAAACAAAGCCGACTGTTGTTATGAAGCAGTGACAGTTTTCATCTCCCTGTTAAAGCACCCACAGGTTCTTGGCATCCCACCCTCACATTAGGAGACTGCCTGCTCTTGATCATGAGAGACTCATCCTATGTGGGGTGACCATCTACTACTACTCTATCAGCACTACAAGAAAGAAGTCGAGGGAGCCCTGAAGATCTGCAGCCCTCAGAGTGGAGAGACCTCATTTACCATGCCAACGGGAATTGCAAAGCACAGTGGAGTGGAAGGAAAATGGAAGTTAGCTCAACGGAGTCCATGTTAGATCCCATGTTAAACATCCACCAACTGATGGCATGAATTAGTTGGCCTCCCTAAGCCTCAGTTCGTCACCAAATGCATCCTACAGAATGCAGCTTAAAGACCCGCTTCACAGTGTTAGAGTCGATAATGCATGTAAAACTCCCAGCATAGTTTCTAGTTTATAATGAGTACTCCCTAAACTTAAGTTCTTTTTCATCCATGACTGTTTCCTCCTTCATTTTTCTGGGAAAATATTGATCTTTTACAAAGGATGATTTGGAAGTTTTTATAATAAGATAGTTAATTTCCTTAAATCCCTCAAATCTGGTAAGATGCTCTAGTTACCTTCTAATTATTCCCTGGAAAGAGATGTCTTATTTGAACCATGAAAAAATATTGATAAAAGGAAACATTTACATTTAACCAAGCAAATGTTTTATGTCAATATTTCATGTGACAAATTGGTCATCATTTAACATGTAGCAATCAGTATAAAAATTCAGGAAAATGTATTAGAGCTCATGGGGTTGAATAGTTCAGCAGAAAAAGGATTGACATTTGCCTTGTGAGCATGCCAAGCTTCAATAGATAATCAACACTTGCTTCTCCTCGTTGAATAAGTGAAACACTCCACATTGAGCAAAATGCCTTCATAAATTGTTTGGGTGTGGGTAATTAGTTTGGGCATCAAGATACAGCTTCCCATATCCTTCCAAACAGCATTTTTCTTGCTAGCATATAAATGGAACTCCAGTCTCTGTTTGAGAAGGTGACATAGGAATAGAAGTACAGAAAAGAAGGAAAAATCAAACTGGAGAAGAAGCTCTGTCAAAAAAAATCAATAACTTTGCTACTGAGAAATTGCTACCATCCTTATCCTAGAAGAGGTGGAAAGGTCAGACCAAGCTAACTTGTGTGATAAATGAGTTTATAAAGTAGCCTGTGTCAGGAGACTAATTTAATTGGCTGCTTTAAGTGTGATAATGCTCCACACTTGCTGCAGATTTTTTCCTTTATTAAAAATCTTAAAATTAAGTTGAATGTAAGACACACCGGGTCTACCTTAATGGCACAAACAGCACCAATGGCTGCCAGGTCATAAAAGCATTCATTATGACTATTACCAATATTAACTCAATATATATTTTTAAATGAGATTTTTTTTCTTTTTGACATTTTAAACACTTCGAAGTCATACAATGACAAGGAAAAATATAAATATATAAATACATTTTTTTGTTCTACTACTTCCCTTTCTCCACCAGGATATTTGGGCCCTCACTAAATATCCACTGTTGTCACTCCCAATTTACAAATTAAATAGCCAACCTGACATTTATATTAAAGAGTTTTGATTGTGCACAGCTATAAACACTAAGATGTGCATTCTTGGGTTCAAAATTCAGGTCTCCCTCATCTCTGCTAATTATATGTTATTAATGTAGTTCTTGTTCCAAGAGCTGTCATTCTTAAGACAAAGAGAAGGTATTTGGGAGACAAAGTCAATTTAACAGAATTTTACACAAGTTCCCCAACTCATCTATAAAAATAGAAATAACTGGTAGACAGAACAGCTGTAGATTATACTTTTTAAAAAATCCTGTAGGTTAGAACACATGCCTGGCTTTGGGGAGGACTGGAGTTCAAACCCTAGCTCCACATGTACAACTGGATGTCAGAGAATCTAGAGCTAGTTGAAAAATAAATAAAAATTGTTTCTTTAAAAAAAAAAATCCTGTAGGGGCTGGAGTGGTGGCTCAGTGGCAGAGCACTTGCTTGACATACAGACCAGGATTCAGGTTCCAACCCCAGCACCACATACACAACTACGTGTTGAAAAAACAAACACCAGATGAAAAAAAATAAAGTTCATTCTCTCTCTCTCTCTCTAAAAAAAAAAAAAAAAAAAAAAAAAAAAAGAATACTATAAAGTCCAGGGCAAGGCCAAGCCCTCCAAGAGCTCTCATGCAGAGCTAAGTATGCTGTTGTAAAAAGTGAGTGAGCCTGAGCTTATCTACCACTCCCCCATCCAACATTCTGTAAAGAAGGGAAAGAAGGGAATACTGGGAAACCCGGGGGAAAGATCCCAGCTGTGTAGATGATGTTTGCAGGTGAGAACTGACAGGGATCGGAATAGATGTTATACAAAACCATCACTAAAAAAAAAAAAAAAAGATTCCCAGGTCAAGCAAGGTTAGGGCACTGTATCTTAGGGTGAAACAGGCTTTTCTTTCCTATTTTTGTTTCTTTAATTTCAATAATCCTCCAAGCCTGTATAGGTTTAGGTGCCCTGAAATCTTCAAAAAGGTAGCAATAACACTAGAGTTCTTCCTGTTCAAGGGAAAGCTAGGTTTAACACTGGAAGCCTTTCCTGAATTCTCCAGGCTTTCTATATTCTACATTAAAGTTTTCATTGAAGAAAAGGGCTGGAGCGGTGGCTCAGTGGTTACGCACTTGCCTGGCATGCATGAGGATGCGGGTTTGAACCCCAGCACCAAGTACACAATGAAGTGTCGGAACAAAAAAAGGCACATGAGAACTAAATAAAAATTCATTCCTCTCTCTCTCACTCACTCTTGCTGTCCCTCTCTCTTTAAAAATAAGAAAAAATGCTCCCCTTTTATCACTCTTACATGCAAACCTACAGGGTATCCTCGTCCTGCCCTCTTCAACACCAAAGTCCATTCTGAATCCAGCTCTTTCTCGAAGTGGCTCTAAGACCACAAGCCCAGTCTAAGTGCCACCTTCACTTTCCTGGATTCATGTAACGCCCCCATAAGTGGCACTCTGCCACCACTCTTGCCTCCCTTCAGTCCATCTAATTAACTCTTCCACAGAGCTGGAGGAATCTTCCTGAAGCATAAATCAGATTGTATATTTCCCCTGCTTGAAGCCTCAGAACCCTCTCCTGAACCGGGAGAGACTTGCATCTTGTCAAAACCTGCCCCAAGCTCACACAGGCTGCCTTTCACCTTGCAGAGCCAAGCCCTCTCCCTGCCTCCACGTGCTCTAGGCACCATAAGTGCTCATCTCCGCACAAATCAAGCTCATTCCACCCGTGGGAATGTTGCTCAAGCTGTGCCCTCTGCTAAGAACACTGCAATCCTTACCCAACCTTCTCATCTTCATGGTTAAGATTGCAAGGTGCAGGTCTCCTCATAGAGCTTTTATTTGACTACCCATTTAGCTAAAGCAGCTCCCAGCTTCTAAATCTCCTTCATTAATGTTTGTGAGTCAAAAATGATCGTCTCAATATGCTTATCTCTTTCTTTACTGGGATATAACCTCCTTGAAAATAAGGATTCTTAGCTGTGTCCACAGTGCTTAGAATAAAGCATAGCACATAGTAGGTGCTCCTAATTGTATATTTATGGGGTAGAAAGTGATGTTATGACTTATGAACACAATGTGGAACAATTAAATCAAGGTAATTAACATAGTCATCACTTTATATACTAACCATTGTTTTAAAAATGAGACCATATAAAACTTACTTTCCTAGCAAACTTGAAAAGTACAATATATTATTATTAATTGCATTTCACGTACTGTGCAATAAGCCTATAAAAAAGAAAAACTTTTTTTCTCCTGAAACTTTGGGCCCTTTAACCATCATTCTCCCATTTCCCTTACCCTCAGCCTTCACAAGTAGCATTCCACTCTGCTTCTGTGAGTTCAATGGCTTTAGATTTCACGTGTTAAATGAGAACACTCAACGTTTGCCCTTCTATAGCTCACTCATCCATGTTGTTGCAAATGACAGAATCGCCTTCGTTTTAAAGGCTGAATGGTATCCCCTGGTGTATATGCTCCATATTTTTTTCATCCCTTCATCTGCTGATAAGACACTTAGATTGGTTCCATGACTTGACTATCATGAATAGTGCTGTGATAAACCTGAAAGTGCAACAAACTAATTTCGAATCTTTTGGGTAAACACCTGTAAGTGGGATTGCTGGAGCAGATGGTAATTCTACCTTAGTATTCTCAGGAACTTTATTATAGGGTTTTGGTTTTTGTTTGTTTTGTTGTTGTTGTTTTTTGTTTTTTGGTGCCAGTAATTGAACCCAGTGGCACTTAACCACTAAGCCACATCCCCAGCCCTTTTTTTATTTTTTATTTTGAGACAGCGTCTTGCTAAATTACTCCAGGTCTCACTAAGTAGCTAAGGCTGGTTTTGAACTTGTGATCCTCCTGCCTCAGCCTCCCGAGCCACTGGGATTGCCAGTGTGCACCACAGTGCCTGGCAGAATGGCTTTACTCATTTACATTCCCACCAGGAAAGAGATTTACTGGGTGCTTCATATGACACAGTGCTGAAAATCTGGTCCTCCAGGTAGGCTTATCAGCTATGTGTCCCCCTTGTCTTACAGAAAGAGAAACTAAGATAAAGGAAGGTTAAGCAAGGTCTCATAGCTGGTTCCTTGCTGTATGTAACACTGATAATAAGTTAGGGAAAAGGTATCTACTGTACAAGTTTTACTTCATTATCCCCCCAAACTTTAACAATGCAAAGTCATACACTTAACAACTGTCACTACTACAAAGCCTGCAGTTTCTCTCTTTCTTATTATTACAAAATATATTGACATTTCTTTTATCAGGCACTTGACTGTTGTAAGTAAGTGAATTTTTCAGATAACTAAATTTTACATGTTAAATGTCAAATTTTCATTTATTTATATCATGTTTAGTAAGATGGTTTTAAAATGCATGGTGTATTTCTCAGTCATCTTAAATAGTGCTTATTTAGTTGAATTTAATGTTAGTTTTAATAACACATAGTAAATTTTAGGAACATCAGTTGTTATTCTGAACAAAAATAATTTTCTATCCTTCATAACAGGATTGGCTACATAATGTGCAGGGTGACAATGCAGAGCCTTTTGTTCAAACCTTGTTAAGTATTACAAAATGACAAAGGTGGGCATTACACCAGGCCAGAGCACAGGGTGCACTCCATGCCACTGACCCCACATTGTATCCCACATACCGCCTTGGACACAACAGGAATCCATAAGCATTTACTGAATAGTATCTTCAAAGGCCTAGGGAGAGCTGTAGAGCTCATTTCCCTAAATGAATTCAAATGTGGTACAAATAAAAATAATAACATTAATTGAATTATGTATGAAGTGTTACATGCATTTTCTTATGTGATGCTTGGAAAACCTTATGAGTTTCATTTAGGATTTTATGGCTGCATGTAACAACAACTGAAATGCCCTAACCAAACATGGGTTTTATTTCATGTATTTGATAAGGGTCTAATATTCAGAATATACAAATATTTAAAAAACTTTTACAACTTATATCAGTCAGGGCTCTCCAGAGAAACAGAACCAAAATAGTGTGTGTGTGTGTGTGTGTATATATATATATATTCAAGGGGGGATTATTTTAAGATTTGAAAGAATTGGCTCACACAGTAGAGACCAGCTTGCAAGCTGAAAACAGGCAGGATTTCTATATTATCATCTCCAGGCAGAATTCTTTTTTTTCCCCCCCAGGAAAACTTACCTTTTGATCTTTAGCCCTTCAACTGATGGGCTAACCTACATTACCAAGCATAATCTCCTTTACTTAAAGTGAATGATAATTCCATATATAAAATGCCCTCATAGCAACATTTATACTAGGGTTTGATCAAACATTTGGGCATCATAGACTAACCAAATTGATACATTAAGTTCACCATCACACAGTTCAGCAACAAAAGACAAACAATTCAGTTTAAAAATGGGCAAATGATAGGTGGGAGTGGTGGCTCAGTGGTTATGGTGCTTGCCTGGCATGAGCAAGTGTGCACGTTTGAGCCCCAGCATCATGTACACAACAAAGTGTCAGGGCAACAAAAGCCACAAGAAAAGCTAAATAAAATTGATTCATTTTCTCTCTCACTGTCCCTCTCTATCTTGAAAAAAAATTTTTTTAAATGGACAAATGGATTGAACAGACATTTCTCCAAAGAAGATTCATAAATAGCCAATAAGCACATGAAAAATGCTCAGCATTATTAGTCATTAGGGAATTACAAATCAACATCACAATGACCAGACTGGGGATACAGATCAGAGGTGGAGCACTTGCCTAGCAAGCTAAATGGCCCTAGGTTCAACCCGTAGTGGGGCAAACAAACACACAAGTGAACAAACAAGAAAACAGTGAGATACAGCTTCATTATATGCTAGCAATGGCCATGATAGCTTTTATAAAAAAGGAAACTGGCAAGTGTCATAGAAGTTGCATAGAAGTTGGAGCCCCCTTACTGTATTAGCCATCTTGAGCTATCATAACATACTATTGTAGACTGGATTTAAATAACAGACATTTATTTCTCACAGTTCTGGAGACTGGAAGTCTGAGCTCAAGATACCAACCTGACTAGGTTCTTGTGGAGGCCCTCTTCCTGAGTTTCAGATGGCCCTCTTCTTAATGTGACCTCACATAATAAAGAAAGCAAGCGCTGATGTTTCTTACTCTTTGTATGAGGATACTAGTCAACGAGTCTATACCCTCGTCTAAACCTAATTACCTCCCAAACACCCCATCTCATTATCTTCCACATAAGGGGTTAGGGTTTTAACATATGACTTTTGGAGTAACACAAACATACAGTCTATAACACTCATGCAATGCTGGTGGGAAAGTAAAATGGAATAGCCAGTGTGGAAACAGTTTGGCAATTTTCCAATAAGTTATACATAGAATTACCATATGACTGAGAAATTCCATTTCTAGGTATAGACCAAAAAGAATAGGAAATATATGTTCAAGCAGAAATTGGTACCTAAATGTTTATAGTATCTCTGCTCACAATTACTAAAATATGGAAACAACCAAAATGTCAATCAACAAGTGGATAAACAAAGTGTGATATATCTATAAAAGGGAATATTTTCTAACTCTAAAAAGAAATGATACACTGAGAATACTATAACATGGGTCACCCTTGAACATACACAAAGTGAAATAAACAAGACAAAAAGCCACAAACTATAGGATTCCTTTTATATGAAATGTCTAAAACAGGCAAATTCATACGGACAGAAAGTATATTAGTGGTTTTCTAAGACTGAGGGATGGGGGTTATGAGGAGTGACCAGTAATGAGTTTGCAGTTTCTTTTCAGGGTAATAGAAATGTTCTAGAATTACATAGTGGTGATGCTAACACAATGATATAGTATATACACTCAAGCCCACTGAATTCTACTTCAAAAGATTAAATTTTAGGCTTTGTGATTTGTATTTAAGAAACGTTGTTATAACAAAGAGTAAAGGGCCTCAACATCACGTTTGACATTTTGACAGTTCAGGAGTTATAAAAGCCTTTCATTGCTCAACGTTTTCGTACCCCAAGAAGCAAGTTCATGGATACAGCTGCATAAGGAGAACTGTACACAATGGCTTAAGCCTGTAATCCCAACAACTCAAGAGGCTGAGTCAGGAGAATCACAAGTTCAAGGCCAGCCTCAGCAACATAGTGAGGTTCTACGCAACTTAGTGGGACCCTGTCTCAAAATGAAAAAAATAAAAAGAGCTGGGGATGTGGCTCAGTGGTAAAGCACTCCTGTGTTCAATCCCTAGCACTTCCAAAAAACCCAACTGCATAAGAGGGATCCAGATAAATTAACTATTTCTGAATAAAAGGAGGACATTTAAATAAAAGGGGCAAGAGAAGAGGTGAATAGTTCTTTAATTGGAGTCCTTGTCTCTACTTCTCTGATTTCTATAATGCTCTCTGAACTCTCTCTTGCTATAAGTCTGAGAATTCAGTGGCCAAATACATCTATCTGGTAGTCAAGATAATGTGCATCAGTGCCTCCTATTTAATCTAAAGACTCTACTAGATCATCTCAAAGTATTAGAAAATGTCTAGAGGTGTTCTACACTCCTATCAGAGACCTAGTGATGGTGGGAGACATGTTGAAGAATCTACTTGTTAAAAGATGTCAAACACTTTTGTAGGCAAATATCTTGTTCCTATACTTTAAAAATACAACAACTCACAAAGTTAGTCACGAGATTCAAATTGAGTACCTTAAATGAGCTGAAGCCTAGTGATATTGATAGAGACCTATATAGCATATGAGGAAAGAGACAGGCTCAAAGAAGTGAATTACTGCAGGAAAAAACTCAGAAAGGTCACTGCTGAGAATAAGCATGTGCTTCTATGCCAAAACCAGGCTCAGAGGGAGAGGCTGTAGCATGAAGCCAGTAGGCGTAGTCCTGCAGAGTTTGGACTTCCATTGCCCCTGCAGGAGAGGGTTGCTTCTGATATGGTTTTTGCAGTGAGAATTAAGGCAATTTGAAATTATGTAGTCTAAAATATTTTTAAGACTTCATGTACAAAATGGAAAGAAATGCAAATTCTGAATTTGCTTCTGAATTTATCATGAATCTCACTTTCAAAGCTGGTATGTAATGGATTTGTAAACTGGTTTTATACTATTGCCAGAACGATATACTTGCAGCTAAGTAGAAATAACTGTCCTATTTTCTTCTGGTCATGATTAGAGTAGAATTAAAGAAGTTTGGAATTACACAATGTCTTTTGAATTACACAATATCTTTTGAAGTGCCTCCTTCATGAAATGCTACTGCCCTGTACCTCTAAGAAAAGAATGAACATAGGAATTCCTAATTCCATGTATCTTAAAAGAATAATGACAAAAGGCAGCTCCACAGAGGCCCTCTTATCCAGTGAAATCAGAACAGGGAATTGGTTGAATAATGGAAGAAGCTGATTAAAGAAGTATTCACACACACACACACACACACACACACACACACACACACAATCATAAATTCACATTTCGAATTTTTATTTTAAATTAAAATCACTATGTTCTCTTTTGCCAAGCTTTTGATATAAGGCCCAGACTTGTTATTTGGAATGTATTTGGAATGTTGGTGAACTGACTGAAGTCCTGTTTCATCTTTCTTACATTGACCACACCCTTTACGTATCCTGTACTTTTTCCAGTTATAATTTCTTTAAAGGGAAGCAAAATCTTAAGACCTGTTGGACAAACAGTGCAGAATCCTTCTAGATTTCTATAATGGCCTTTCTATTTTAACGATTGCTCAGCAACTTACTTTTACTGGAGCTTTTAAAAATATTCAACCAAGTTTTCATAGAAATAACTTTTATTTTCCAGTACTGAGGATTGAACTTTACCACTGAGCTACATCCACAGTCCCCCAGTCCTTTTTATTTATTTATTTGTTTATTGGTACTGGGAATTGAACCTAGGAGCACCTTACTACTGAAGTCCCCAGCCCTTTTTTATTTTTTTATTTTTGAGACAGGATATTGCTAAGTTGCTTAGGGGCTCACTAAGGTGCTGAGGCTGGCTTTGAACTTGTGATCCTGCTGCCTCGGCCTCTCAAGCCGTTAGGATTACAGGCATACACCACCACATCCAGCTTCCAGTCCTTTTTAACTTTTATTTTGAGACAAGCTCTTAGTTGTCCAGGCTGGGCTTGAACTTCAATCCTCCTGTCTCAGACTCCTGAGTAGCTGGATCATAGGTGGATACTGTAGTGCCAGCAACAACTTTTGGTTTTTACATTTACATTTCATATATTAATATAATATTTAACTTCAGTTGTTAATAATAGTGACAAATTCAACCAGCATGGAACAAGATGAGGAACAAATAACTTGAGCCTGGGCGAACACAGCGCTCAAAATTGGTGGTAGCAGAAGCGCGTGGGAGTTCAGAGAGCAGCCTGCTAGTGGTGAGTGCTACATGTGTGGTGGGCTCAGTCAGCTTGTTTTCCAGAAGCATCGAGAACATTCTCAGCCCATGTCTCATGGTCAATTGGGAGTTCTCTAAACTACCAAATCTGCCACCCTCCTTTCTCATCTCATTACTGAATATTATTTTCTTTTGTACCAGACATTGGACCCAGGAGTGTTTTCTTATTTTTTATTTTGAAATAGGGTCTTGCTAAGTTGCTCAGGGGCTTGCATTTGCTGGGGCTGGCTTTGAACTCCTATCCTCAGCCTCCTGAGTTGCTGGATTACAGGTGTGTGCCACTGTGCCCGGCTCTGAATATTCTTTTACAAGACCTCCATCGCCAAACAACTGAGCTACAGGGGTGGCCAGGCCTGCACAGTGGCTCCTAGACCTCATGGCCCACTAGGTATATGACAGCATGTGCCCTCAGACTGGTGATCATCACAGAGGTGCCATGTGACTGGTCATATCACAATGTCAGGTGTTCTTCTGCAATTTGTTGTTGGTTTGGTAATGTCCTTGAGCCTATGAGAAACTTCCTAAAACCCAAATGCTAGATCCAGATGATGCAGCTATTCCAGAGCAGTTTTTGCTACCAGAGTAAATAATTTTGTTGGAGTCAGATGGCATACTACAGGGCAATAAATGCAGTTAAAGCCTACCTTTGGTGCTCCCTAGCCTGGCCAGCGTCCAGACAGCTGACCATCATCCCTCCCTTGTACTTCCCCCAGAGACTCTCAGGAAGAACTTAGACAACTGCTCACTGAATCCTGATAAACTTGATGTCATCTCATAGTTTCATCGACACCTTTGTCCTTTAAACTGGACAGGGTAAAGCCAATTTGCATAGTGTTGTCTGCCAGAGTGTATGGTCTCAGCCATCCTGAAACTTGATGCTCATAGAATGGTAGCCTTCCTCCTCTTCCTTTTCAAATCACCTTGCTGGTCACCTACTGTGGGCATGGGAGGGAGGTGGAAGTGGTGGTGGTACAATTTTTGAAAGGTGGATAAGAACTGTCAATATTTAGAATGTAATCAAAATCAAAATGATTTGTGTATAGCAGAAAAGAGGTTAGAAATACATAGAAGTTACACATTTCAGAGTTTCAGAGGCGAAGTAACAGTCTTAGAGAAAATAAAGTCACTTGGAAAAATAAATGTGTATGAAATAAACTGAGAAACCAGAAGTTGTCAGAAAGGCAGTAACTAATGGCTCCTGAGGGCCCCACATCGTGTTGTGGCAGAGAAAAAACAGCTATCAGGCCACAGGTTGGGGCATACTTATCTTGGGATTCCAGGTCCTCTCTCCATCTTTCCCTTTGCCATCTATATCAACCTTTTGCAAATTAGGGTATAACTTCTGTATTTTCCTAAGAGATATAATACCTTATATCTGCTTTTCCTCATATACACCAGAGACTGCACCTCCCAACTGCTTAGATGGTTCTTCTTCTTCGGGGGACAGTTTCTTCCTTCGCATCATTTTCATACTAAGCCACTATCAACTCCCTAGCCTGTTGCTCCTCGCAACAGCTCAGCCAAGACTCTACCATTGCCTCTGAGTATAATCCTTCCAAACTTGCTTCCTCATAGGGTACTTCTAGCCCACTTCTAGCTGGACTAGATTCCTGAGGCTTCTTTTGGTGTCTTTAAGGAATTCACATAAACCTGCATTGCCCACATACCTATATGACATGTTTGAACAAAACCATCTCCATTCTCTATCCAGACCTATGCCGTCACAAAGTCCCATTCATTGTATAACACACCTAGCAGCTGTCCCTTTGTCTGCATGGGTTAACTTAGCATACATTACTCATGCAGCTCTCAGCCCCTTCATTACTAGCTTCCAGGAATCTCCTTACCTGCATCATCCTGATATATGCAGTTTTATTAATAATTTATGGAAAGGATCACAACAAGCAATACCTGCATCCTACCAGAGACATCCAGTACATATCACTTCCCAAGTCCCAAGTGATGACTTCACCCCCAACCTTCTTCCAGCTCCTAGGCAGAGCAGCCTTCTTCTCTAGCTATCAACCAGGTCCTGAGGCTCCCTTCCATCCTGGTTTACCAAAACATCTTCCCAACAAGAGCCTAGTCTCTCGCTACCTGGAAGGTCTCTCCTAGCAAGAGATAAAATTGATAGTCTTCTTCATTTAGTTCCTGTAGAACTCCTAATTCCCTAATTTGGCTAGCCAGCTCCTCTTTGTTCCTGGTGTCTAATTCTTAACCGGCTTCCTCCTACAAGAGTCTGCTGTTCCCTCCGCTGCTGCCACTGGGCTTCTTTGTGGAATTCTGATTTTGGGCAGCTTTTGCCTCTACTTTTATAGGTCTACCTTCTCCTCCATCCCAGCTGTCACATACTGCTACCATAGTACATTATCTGATAAGAATTTTTTTTTAAAGAAAGAGGGGACAGTGAGAGAGAGAGAGAGAGAGAGAAATCTTTATTTAGTTTTTCATATGACTTTCATTCCTGGGACACTTCCTTGTGCACGTGGTGCTGGAGTTTGAACTCACGTACTCACGCATGCCAGGCAAGGGCTATAACCACCGAGCCACTGCTCCAAACCCTCTGATAAGATTTATCACCAGTAAAAATTGTCACTCAAACAAGATAGCAAAGGAATGATTCCTAGAGAGTCATTCTTACCACAAAAGAATCCGCCTCGTTGAGATTCTCTAAGGCTCTCCACAGCTACCTCTTGGGATGGACTACTACAGCCCTACATTTCACCCTGGTGATCTTGCTAAATTCTGTAATTACCTCAGATTCAATATGGAATCTTTGATCCTTATACAATCTATTAGGGAAAATAATGCGATTATTCTTAAACATTAGGTGGCATAAGACTGTCCTGGAAAATCCTTTTGAAAGGCAGGCCCTTAACTCCACTTCTGATTCAGCAGCTCTGAGGTGGGGCCGAGCGATCTGCCCTTTTGCTCTGGTAAATCTAAGTGATTCCAAAGCAGAAATAGGAGGATCTTAATCTTTCCCAAAGTGAGCCATTCATACTGCGGTGGCCACGAGAGTTTAAGAGTTATGTGTTTGTTTTAATGTACATTAAAAGCCTCTATTTAATAGCAAAAGCATGATTTTGTAGATATCACTTAGGACGCTAAGCAAAAATAGTTAATTTAGAGCATTGCTAAGTACATAATAGTGGTGGCAGAATTATATGGCAAAAGTTGTGAAGGGGGCAGTACATGCTGAAGTTTGAGGGACAACACAACAAGGACTTCTGTGAATATTTGACATGTTTTTTAAAAATTCCCTTGTGATTTCTTTTATATGTAACATTTGTCTGTTTTTTTAAAGAGAGAGTCAATTTTTTTTTAATTTTTTCATCTGGTTTTTGTTTTACTGACACTTACCTGTGTATGTGGTGCTGGAGATCAAGCCCAGGTCCTCACACAGGCCAGGCAAGCACTGTAGCCCTGAGCCACTTCTCTGGCCCACAGTTCTCTTTTTTCTTTTCTGTGGTGCTGGGGGTGGAAGCCAGGCCCTTACATATCCAAGCCAGTGCTCTATCACTGAGCTACATGCCCAGTCCTTATCATTTCTTATAAAAGCTACATTTTCAGTGTAGCAAATTTAAAGAGAGAGTGAAAGAGAGAAAGAGAGAATCAATTTTATTTAGTTTTTCATCTGGTCTTCATTACTCCAATACTTAGCTGTGTATATGGTGTTGGGGTTTGAACCCAAGTCCCCATGCTTGCAAGGCAAGCGCTGTAACTGCTGAGCCACTGCTCCAGCCCCTCAGTATAGAAAATTTGAAAATTTCATAAAAAAAGGAAGAATCAAATAAAAATTCTGCAAAACCATCTCATTGCCAGATTGTCACCACTGACATCCTGTACGTGCCCTCCCAGCCACCTGCTGCTGGACTTGCTCATGCTGACTTTCTCCCTCTCAGCCTCTCCCTATGTGGGGACCCTTTCTTACTCTCATTTTTCTTCAAACTTCTAAATTGGAAACAAACGTCCCATGCAGAATTGAAACTCTAAAATTTTAAAAACATTTTATCATGACATTAAATAGACTTCAGAATGACAATTCTTAAAGTTAAAGCACATTCCCCCATAGAACAATACTTAAGAGAATGTGTGCCACCAGTCTCCAAATCCTGCCTCTGCTTTGGGTAGATTGTTTAACGTTCTGTGCCTCCATTTCCCCTTACAGTAATATGGGGTTAGTAGCTCCCAATTCACAGAATCAAAGAGTAAATGAGATAATATACGCAGAACAGTGCTTTGGGGCATTATAATCCCATGTGCATGCCCATATTTAAAACATTCCTTTTGTTGTTGTTGTTATGTTTTATACTCTATAGAAAGCTTGTGAGTCCTGTAGGACCTGATTCTAGAAACAGAAAATCCATGTATGACAATGAAGTTGTGACAACAACTTACATGTTCAGTGAATCCCATGGCCTTTCTGCTTTGGACTTTTGGTTTTTACATTTCTCCTAACACTTAATTTTTTGTTATTGTACAAAATGTCTTCCCATTTTAGGGTACTAAAATCTGACTCAACAAATATGACCGTTCTCTTACCAGAAGCAGATGGCTTAGTGGCCTTCACATACAATTCTTATTGCTTTGATCCTGTGACTACAGAACACAACCAATGTAGGTGAAGATTATTTTGTGTTCTTTTTCTTTGGATTGAATCCAGAGGGTGCTTTATCACTGAGCTACTTCCTCAGCCCTTTTTAGTTTTTCTTTTGAAACGGGGTCTTGCTAAATTGCTGAGGCTGGATTTGAACTTGATATCCTGCCTCAGTCTCCCAATTTGCTGGGATTACAGGCATGTGCCACCATGCCTAGCTAGAATTAAATTATTCTTATTTATTTATTTATTTATTTATTTTTCAGAACTGAGAATTCATTCCAGGGTTGCTCTACCATTGAGCTACATCTCCAATCCTTTTAATTTCTTTCTTTCTTTCCTTCTTCCTTTTTTTTTTTTTCCTCCAACTTTTCATGTGGTTTTTGTTGCTCTCTAATACTTCATTGTGTACGTGGTGCTGGGGTTCAAACACACATCCTCACGCATGCCAGGAAAGCATCGTAACAGCCGAGTCACTATTCCAGGCCCAAATTTATTTCTTTTTGTGAGATAGGGTCTCACTAAGTTGCCCAGGCTGACCACAAGCTTGTAATCCTTCCTCAGCCTCCTGAGTTACTGTGATTATGTGCATGTACCACCTCACCCTGTGAAGATTATTCTTGTAGATACGATTTGCTGTCTGTATCTTTTCTTTTTTCCTACCACCAAAGTAAATTTATGTCCTAGGTTTGAAAAAGAAGAAAAGTATTAAATCTGAATCTTACCAAGCTCTGGTTGCGTTGGATGTGTCTTAACCCTACAGCAGAAAGTCAGGCTTGACCATTCTGTCGCTCCTCTTATCTGTGAGAGCTTTCTGATTGCATGATTTGGACTTCACCATGAGTCCTAAACATAAGGACACCCTTTCTTAGATTTGGACCTTACTGACACGATTGTTTCTAAGATAAGCAGAAAATGCCTGTTGTTTCTTATAAAGGTCACATTTCCACCGTGGTGACATCACACAGCACTTACACCTTGTTATTTTAATCGTAGGTCACAGGGTTGACCCTCCTGCTTCTGCTCACTGGAGTCTCCACTGGGAAACCTCCAGCTTAGCAAGCTCTTTCTCCATTTGTCCTTCTGGTCTGTTGTGCCAGGCATCTTCTGAACTTCTGAGCCTTAATTGACCCTGGGTAACATGTATCTTTTGATTACCATCTACCTTTATTTTTTGGTAATTCTCATGTCAGCTTTTTGACCTATTTATTTTCCCTAATCTTCTCAACAATGTGTACTTCAGGTTGAAATTGCAGAGGGAACCATGGTGACTAGTTTAATATTCCAGGCAGCTAGTAGGATTCTGGCAAGCACCCCTGAGGCCCTGTCAGAAGGCCAGCTCTTCACTACATCTTCTGCCATTACCATGTTTCATTAAAATCTGCATTTAATCTATTTAAAGATGTCAGGGTGGCTTCTGCTTTATTCTGTAAAAGGAAATGCTTGATTTTGCAAGTTATTCCATGAGTGGTAGCTATGGGAGAGACTGCATATCACAAAGCAAACCTATTTCTGGATGATAGGCAGAGGACAATTTTGCAGATTCTGTACTAGAGAACCAACATTGCACAGATCTGTGTAATCACAACTTAGGGAGAGCACACTTACAACTATATCTATAACGTTCTTATGCAAATAATATACTATTTCCTCCAACTGTCTCCTTAATCTCCATTAGCCTAAGTTTTTCTCTATTTGCAGCATTGTTACACATATTTTGTTGGTGATGATACCGTTCTGTTTTGCAGAATGTTTTTCCATTTGCAGAATGTTTTCTCACAATTAAATTCAAGTTAAACTGGGATTTGGGGAGGAGACACTGATGTCATTAGATTACATCCAATTCATCAAATTAGGAGCCCCTTTATGTTAATGTGTACCTCGTTGGTGTTGCAAAGTATTGCCTCTTGGTGAAGGTGTTATTCACCAGACTTCTCTATCATTAAAAGTATAACAAATCTTTATAACAACTAGAAACCTATGGGGTGAAATTTCTTCTGATGGCTTTCACATTCATTGATAATTTGTGTGTGTGTGTGTGTGTGTGTGTGTGTGTGTGTGAACGCTTACATGCATGTGTATATGCTACCAGGAACTGAACCCAGTGGCACTCTCCCAATTAGCTGCATCCTCAGCTCTTCATTTTTTGAGACAATTACCAAATCTGGCTGCAAACTTATGATCCTCCTGCCTCAGCTTCCTGAGCAACTAGAATTATAGCCGTCTGTCCTCACTTCATTTCCATTGATGATTTTTTAAATAATTTTTTATTTTTTATTGGTGCTTTATAGTTTTACATAATAAGGAAATTTGTTGTTACATATTCATACATGCATACATTATAGCAATATATTTTGGTTCAGTTTCCTCCCCAGCACTTCCCTGAACCCCTGTATCTTACCTCTACTAATTTCTCTACTATTATCTATAAAATAGATAATTTAATTTTTTTTCAGATTTTAATGTCTGAATGGGAACTATTCGGCAGCTCAGAGGTGCGAAGTATACCATACAGTATTTGTCCCCCCCTTTTCTCTTCCATCCTTTCTCCTCCCTCCTCTCCCTCCCCATCCCCCTCACCTAACCATACTTCCCCCAGTTTATTTGTGAACCTGAGTTTGATGGCTCTATTATGTAATCTTGTCTTTCTCTCACCATTTCATTTATTTTACTCTAGCTTCCACATATGACAGAAATCATTTGACCTTTGAGTTTATGGGTTTGACTAATTTCACTTAGCATGATTTTCTCCATTTCCATGCATTTTTCAGCAAAGGCCATGATTTCATTCTTCTTTTTTTAATACACACACACACACACACACACACACATATTAGTGCATTATAGTTTTATGTAATGTTTTGAATAGTTATCACATATTCCTAGATGCACACAATTCAGCAATATAATTTATTCAATATCTGCCCCCCAACATCCCTCTACCTCCCTCTTCCATCCCCTGATCCCTTGCCCTTCTTCTGGGTCCTATATTGTTCCTAAAAAAACCAATACAGTGACATAATTCTTATACCTATGAAGAACATTTATATATATATATATATATGGCTATAGTATATACAGTGACATTTATTACTGCTTGGAATGTACCTTGCATTATCTCAGTTCCAACATTTCCCCTTCTCCTTCCTTCCTATCATCCCTTGTTATTTTTCAAAATATTTGACAATGGGAGTAAGCATTTACATTTTTGTACAGGTGTGCAGCATAGCTTGCTCAAATATCTTATGAAGTATCTTTCAACTGTAACTCATAAATATTAACATTTTGCATTTTTGTTCTATGGATCTAATACATTAGTTTGTCTACTTTACTCCCAAACCTGGGTTTAGCTTTAGCCTCCACAAATGAGGGAAACCATTCAGCCCTTGACTCTCTGGGTTTGGCTAATTTCGCTCAGCATGGTTTCTTCCAATGTCATCCATTTACCTTCAATAGATGCAATGTCATTGTTTCTAATAGCTGAGTAGAACTCCATTGTATATGTGTACCAGAGCTTTTGGATCCATTCATCCAGTGGGGCATCTGGGTTGGTTCTATAATTTAGCTACTGTAATTTGAGCTGCTATGAACATGGATTTTGCTGTGTCGCTGTAATGTGTTGATTCTAGCTCCTCTGGAAAAATACCCAGAAGAGGGATAGCTGGTTTGCACAGTGGATCTAACTCTAATTTTTTGAGGAGTCTCCACACTGCTTTCCAGAGCGGCTGTACCAGTTTGCAATTCCACCAACAGTGGGCAAGTGCTCTTATCTCCCCACAATCCCTCCAGCATTTGTTATTGTTTGTATTCTTCATCTTTGCCAATCTGACTGGAGTGAGGTGAAATGGTTTCATTCTTCTTAATAGCTGAATAGAACTCCAGTGTGTGTGTGTGCATGTGCGTGTGTATGTGTGTGTGTGCGCATGTGCATGTGTGTGTATCACAGTTTTGGGATCTATTCATCTAGTGATGAGCAGCTGGGTTGATTTTGTAATTTAGCTACTGTAAATTGTGCTGTTATAAACATTATTATAGCTGTGTCACTGTACAGTGAAGATTTTATATCTTCTGAGAAAATGTCCAGGAATAAGACAGCTGGATCATACAGTGGTTCCATCCCTAGTTTTTTGAGGAATCTCTGTACTGCTTTCCAGACTGATTGTACTAATCTGCAGTCCCACCAACAATGTACAAGAGTTCCTTTTTCCCCACAACTTCTTCAGGATCTGTTGTTTGTATTCTTCATCTTTGCAAGTCTGACTGGAGGGATGTGAAATCTTAATATAGTTTTGATTTCCAGTTCTCTGATTGCTAATGATGTTGAACATTTTTATTGGCCTTATGTATTTCTTCTGTAGATAAACTTCTTTTTATTTCTTTTGCCCATTTATTAATCGGGTTGTTTGTGTTTTAGGTATTGATTTTTTAAGTTCTTTGTAAATTCTGGATATTAGACCCCTGTCAAATGATTTTTTGACAGAATAAGTAATTACTATGGTAGTTTCAAAATGTTGATTTCCTATTTCTGTTATTCATTCTCTTAGTTGGGATTTTTCTATAAACAAATTTCTATAATGAAATTTTCCCTGCTCCTCCTCCCATCTAAATTATTTCCTATCTATATAAATTCATAGATATTTTATAAATTCCATTCCTATCATTTGTTCATTCTCATGCTTCTCTTGTTCCAAATGGGGCCAGAGGAACCTCCTTTAAGTTGGTTGTTATACTTTTGATAACAACTCTGTATTCAAAGTCAGAACTTTGGACAATTATACTCAAAAGCGCAATGAATGGAGACCAAAGCTCATCATCTGCTCTGCACTGAGCACTCTAAATGCACTGTTTGACTAATTCTCGGAAGAGCCTGTAACTAAGTGCTAACCGCGTTTTTTTGAAATATTTTATAATTCTGTAATTAATGTAAAAGTCCTGATATGGACATATTGCAGCACAACTAGGCATTCAGGATAGAACACTCAAGAATACTAACAGACAAAGAATGCTCCCAACAGGGCCAGAACCAACACTTCCTTTACCCGTACCTGAGAAGGAGATTTTTGCTTTTAGATGTACGGATGTCTGTGTGTGTTTAACCAACTCTTTAATGATGTTAATCCTGAATCACCCAGCACATTCTGGGTATTGCAATACACACAAACTAACTGCTTAGCTAACTGTACAATAGAAGCTTTCAACTGACTTCCAGGTAACTAACATGGCAGACTTTCAGATGGGCTGCATCGGCTTTGGGAACTGAAGTTTCTGGCATGCACAGCAGGCTGAGCACTTGAGGGCAGTAACCAACTATTCACAATAAGCCCAAAGGCTTCTGCTCCCATTTCTGTTGTTTACTAACCTGGACTCCATTGTATTTGTTCCCAAGCCTGCTTGGGTTAATTAGATTTGTGATTGTATTGTTTTAACTAATATAATTAAGTGTATTTTCATTAAATATTATGAAAAAATCATCAAACTAGGAAAATTTTCAAGTAGTGTAGTTGTTATTCTGAAACTAACTGTTGCTTTGGAAAATCTCAATCTTTACACCTATTACCATACGTGTAAGCAAGAAAAGGAGTCATGAAGGCCCATCAGTTTCTAGATTCAGACTGCCTTGAAATGTCTGCTTCACTCTAGAGAAGTTAAAACTGGAAATTGATGCATATGGGTGTGATTTATCCAAGAAAGAATCCAACCAAGAGGTTGAGGAGGGAAAGTATATCGAAATGTCAAATGACCATGCATGTATTATTCTATTTATACTTTCCAGAATTTTTTTTTTATTAGAAGTATATAGAGATACAGTTGAGGGGGAAACATTATCAAAACAATATCAATCAATGGATAGCAATCAATGTATATATACTTTGTTATTCAGGGGTCATGCCAAAACATGGATGACCACCTTGGGCTTTTTAGAATTTTTTACTTTAATAAATTTTTTCATTAGTTGACCTATTGCTGTTTTATCTTATCAAATAAGGATTTTTACTGTAAAGTTCTAATTTGACGAGAGTTTCAGTCATTCTTATTAAAGGTTTCTGGGTCTCTAAGTCTCAAGCTAAAAAAACAATTTAGGTACTTCTGAAAAGAAAACAAAACAAAAACTGTATTGGGGCCTGTATGACCATTGCTGCCAAGTTTCTGGTTTCCCACATAGAAAAATGGTGCATGCAAATCCCTGGCAAGACGGTGCCCGGATGAGGTTTGTGTGTCTGAACATTACCGCAAAGCAGCAGAAGACGTTTTGAGACTTTATAGCCTTCCTATAGTATATGCTATACGATGTGTTATTTATAGGTTAGCATTTCTATTGAATTTCTCCGTTCCAGGAAAGTATGTCACTTCTTTCGATTATCCCTAAATATTTGTCTTTCCTAAATTAAGCTGAGACAGTAGTACATAATAGTATGAAGGCAAGGTTTCTGTGACCTGTCTCCTGGGTGAACCATCTGTACCCCTTTAAATTCAGGCATGAATTCTAGCTCCTCTTCTCCCCCAAGTGCTGGCTATTCCCAGGTATTTTACCGGTGAGCTACACTCCTACAGAATCTTACTAAATTGCTGAGGGTGATCCTCCTATCACCCTCCAGAATAGTTGGGATTACAGTGGTGCACTACCATGCCCAGCTGAGTTCCATCTTTTGTTTGACTTCTGGCTGGGATTGCTACTTGATCACCCATCTACTGCAGGGCAAAACTGTTGCTGTTTGCTGTTAAGTGTTTGTAGACACTTAACAGTGGATGATTTTTTTCACTTATAAAAAAATTATGCGAAGCTCAAATGAAACTAAATAACCTGGATACAGAGGCCACACTCGGCAACTAGACTATACCCTGGTGCATGGAGGAGGGACAGGGGAAGTTATACTCAAATGACCTACTGTGCTCTTGTCTTCCAAGTAAATCTGTAGTATAGAACCAGTTTCTCCCCAGGGGCTGGAGATCCAGCCTCACTTTTTGAGTAGGTGAATGCAACTAAATACAAAAGCTTGGGCAACGGAGCATAAACAGAGCAGTGTCCTGTCACATCATGTCACATTGACTTCAGTGCAGCCCCACGGCTGGCTAAATCTAGTCCAGACTTCTCAGTCTGGCCCCTGATTGCTGCCCACCATCCCAACTCTAGTTCCATGTCTCCCACACATGCACCACCATGCTCCAACAACATGGGAGCCTCTTTTTTCAAACAAACCATAACTCTCCCTGAGTTGCCTTCCTTTCCCCACTCAATCCAATCCTATTTCTGCCTATTAAAATCCTACCTGTCGGGGCTGGAGCGGTGGCTCAGCGGTTTCGGCGCTTGCGGCGCTTGCCTGGCAAGCACGAGGACCCGGGTTCAAACCCCAGCACCACGTACACAGCTAAGTGTCAGAGCAAAGAAAGCCATGTGAAAACCTAAATAAAGTTGTTTCTCTCTTTCTCTGTCTCTCACTGTCCCTCTCTCTTTAAAAAAAAAAAAAAATCCTACCTGTCCATCAAGGTCCCAGGTCAAATGTTGCTTTTCTTCAAAGCCTGCCTTGACTTCTCCAACCGTAGGTCATCAGTCATCTCTGCTTTCTTAGGTCCCCTTAGGCACTAAGCATATTCTTAACTCTGTGCTTTTTTTGTTTTTTGTTTTCAATTTACCTCCTTATGCTTCTGAGGGCAGGCCCTAAAATTTACTTAATTTTCATTTGCTATAGTACCTTGCCC
Source organism: Aplodontia rufa (assembly GCA_004027875.1). Taxonomy (NCBI): domain Eukaryota; kingdom Metazoa; phylum Chordata; class Mammalia; order Rodentia; family Aplodontiidae; genus Aplodontia; species Aplodontia rufa. Next base: position 41,427 of record PVKS010005433.1, on the reverse strand, counting down.
AGAACACAGAAGGTGTTTAACCTTTAAATAAAAGTTTGATAGCTATTAGTTGAATTGTATAAATTCTTGACTCTCTGAGTAGTGCAATGTGAAAGAGTTTAAAAATATTTTATGAGTTAAAAGGTACATAGATTTTGAATGAAAATATTCTACTCTAAATCGTGAAATTCTGAGCTGAAACATAACACCTAGAATTTAAATAGAATATTTGACTTCCAGAGATGTTTCTTTTTCCATGCTATATAAATAGATTGTTTATGACAAGACAATTTTTATTTGTTGAACATTAGGAAAAAAATTAGTTCTATTCTATTTTTGACACCTTTAAAATTCTTGTCTTCAATATATTTTACTTAAATTAATTTAATTAGTTATTTAAGTATTAGTATTCTTTTTAAAAAACAAATGATTTAAGGCTGTTTACTTTCTTGTTCTTTCTGGCATCAAGTGGTCAAATATACAATTGTAAATATTGGTACTTCAAATAAATATATAAAAGTAGTCCTTATATATAAGTCATTTCGATAATTTATTATTGATACAGTCTATTATGATATATCCAATTCCTCCTTGCTTTTCTGCCACACAGTTGGGTGGCAGGCAGCTGAACAAGCACTAAAGAACTTTCTCTATTAACTTTACTCTGTTGTTCAGGATGGATTGTGACATTGACAACAATATGGATCACTCAACTTTCTCCCCTCCCCTTTATGTTCTCTAATGCTTTGTTCTCTTGGGGCTGAGGAGCATCTCAGGGTGGACTCGGTGTGTTGAATAGGTGTGTGGTCTGACTACAGTACCAGGACGCCATACACTAATGATCTCATTCCAGATTCTGGTTCATTTTTATCCCTTCCCAGTTCTGCTCACCTTGCTGATTTGCTGAAGGGTTTTCACATGATCTATCTCAGTCAGTGTGACTTTTACATTGGGGGCAATTTCTCTTAAATATGGTCATTGAGTACATCTTTTGAGCACTTGCAAATGAGATGAAGGGTTTAAAACTACAGAGGAGACAACTACATTCTCTCGGCTTCAGAATAATAACTGGCCTTCACTGCTTAAATGCAAAATTGCTGGTCTTGGGCGATAGCTGAAAATAACTTAGTTACCTCTCTCCAAAATCATTGCCTGATAATGACCTATAAAAGGAGATCCTGTTCTAACCTGTCAGACTTGAACACTTTTAAACAAGTGACTCCATGTTCTGAATGATACATGAAAGGTGACCAACATTCCTTTGGCTCAGTGCCCCTTCATATAAAGATGGGAATGTGTCTTAAATCCCTCTCTTTTGTCATCTTGAGGTTTGCAGAGTTCTCATAACCCACGGAGGCTTTGCACTTGCAATTTCTTCTGCCTAAAATTCTCTTCTCGCAGATATGTCCTCGGCTTGTTCTTTCATCTCTTTCAGACCTTTGCTCAATTGTTCCCTTCCTTCTCAGCGGGAGATTATATTCTATAAGGAGAACTGGTCACCCAATTTGTAAAGATTGTATGTTCCTTCCTTGCTTTATTTTCTCCAAAGCACTTACCACTACCTGAATGATTTTATATATTTTTTTTCCCTTATAACCTGTCTCCCTCCACCATGTGAAGCTGCATGAGGGCAAGAATTTGTGACAGTCTTGTTCAATGCCATGTCTCTAACCCCTAGGAGATGCCCAACATATAGTAGGTACTCAGCAAATATTTGCTAAATAAAAATTAGTGAATTTATCCTTTATCGTCTTTCCTCATTACCCCCAATCATATTTCCAAAACATAAATCTGATCAACTTATTCCTCATTATTCACAGAATAAAACTCAGATGCTTTAGTTTGGCATGTAGAATGGCAACCTACCCCTACAACTTATCTTTCAGCACTTATTCCACTTGCCTTACAAGCTAGCTACACTGAACCGCTTGACGTCGCCCAAACCTGCCCTGCTCCTCATATTTCCACCCTTTTGTACACATTGTTCCTTATATCTGTACTGTTCTTCCTACTTTTCTACTGGGAAACTCCTGGTCATCCATCAGAACCCAGTTGAAACTTGAGCTCTTCTGGGAAGCTTTACTTCCCAGTCCCAGAACACTCAACCGGTCCATTTTCTAGGCTCTTACTTTTATTATAGCATTGATTACATAGGGTTATAGTTATTTTTGTATCTGTCTTCTACTAAAATGATACTTGTGTTTGTCTCCTTAGCCCCAATTATTAAATGTGATCATATATGTAAAGCTTTGAGTAGTAGTTAAGACATAGTTAGTGCATAATCCCCTTTTCTTTATTCCTAGCCATAATTCAAAACTTAGACTTCTCCAGTTCTGATACGTGAAACATCAACATCTTAGTGAGTTTTATAGAGATTAACACTTTGCAAGATTTTTTTTAGAAGAATGATGAATGAATGATGAACAGATGGATACTTGGATAGAAAAATGGACCACCAGAGGCCAAAGTTCCAGATATTTTCCTAAGCACACCCCCTTTTTTATTTTGAAATTCTACAATTTGTGCATAACTTCTTCATTACCATTCTTTCTTGTATGTGCAATTATCTCCTTGTGTGCCCACTTGGATTATTTCACATAATTTAGAGGATATCAACAATTATTTGAAGACCCAAGTGATTTAACTCTGTAGATATGAATTTTATGTGTGAAAAAGGGGAAAAAAGTTCATCTGAGGCCAGGCTGAAAATCTGGACAAAAAGTTAAATGCACTGTGTACAACAGGAGTTTGCAAACAGGAGTTTGCAATTTTTGAACCTCTAAATGTATTATTCAGTCTTCAGGGAATAAACAATGAGCAGAGAAAGTTGGAGTTGAATGCATTGGAAAGTATTTCATACTATATCCTGAAAAAGGATTAAAAAGACTTGACATAGAATGGAGCGATTTTATCAAGGTAGAGGACACAGTGGAAGAAAGGTCATAGAACGTAGCTGAATACACAGAGTCTGCCATAAATCATGCTAGCAATCAACACACAGAGTGTTCTACCCCACCAGCAGTGGCCTGTCTTTGAAAGAAAGATATAAATCCCTATCAGGCACTAAGTTTTGCTGTAAAAAAACCATTTCTTTCTAAGCACATCCAGAGATCAGAATACAACCCGGATGGATCACCCGGTTTTATTGTAGTTATTACATACATGGAATGAAAAAAGCAACAGCATCCATAGTTCAGGATCACGGGAAAATAGCCTTCTTGGAAGTCCCAGTGGTTTCAACATGTGAGACACACATCCCTCAGACCCTGATGTCCTTCAGCCTAGAAATCTCATCCATCATCACTTGACTCACTCAGGTGCTCTCCACAAGAATCACCCTGTGACCACAGAATTCTTCCTCTTCTCTTCTACCATGCCCTCCTGGCTGCTGAACCTCCTTTTCAAGACCTTCAGGACCTCACCTTGAAAGGACAATAAGTTGGTGGTAGAGAATGCCAGTTTTCCTTCAGTACCTCTCCTTCTCATAATAGAAGTTCCAGGTTTTATTAGGACACAGAACTCCTCATGTTAGAGGGTACATATTAGAGGACAGCAGTGGAAGTGAAGCGTGCCATTTCTAGGCTACTTCCATGAAAGAAAAGAGCACCATTTTGCTGGCTAAAATGTGGATGAAATGGTGAGCTGGTCTGAAATATGTGGGCAAGGGCAAAGCAACCAGATAAAAGGAAATTAGGTTTCTTCTAACATCTCACAACAAAGATGCCCACTAGCTCAGTTAGTAACTTAAGTGAGGAATAACTTTTACTGAGTAATTTTGGATCTGTTACAGCAGTCAAACTTAGATCCTAACTTGTACAGTCACTTGATGAAGTGACCTGCCCACTAAACACGTTTTTCCGTCTTTGTTTTATAATTCCTTCCAAAACCACCACCCTCACACACAACTGTACACTCATGGAACTCCTTGCCTCTTTCCTAGCAGGGCACTCCCTTTTATGACCCTGTCTGTACATGCCATGCCCTCCAGCATCAATATCACAACCTGTCAATCCTTCATTCAACATCCAAGACTCATCTCAAACATGATGCTGTTAATCTTTTATTTAGTTGTCTGTTTTACCCATCTATACAGTGTGTTCTCTCTTTGGCTCTCCAAACCCATGCTCTTCCTTTCTCCATCCTCCTCTGTACCCCAGAAGGCTGATGCCCACAGTCTAGACAGTCCAGACCTCTGACTTTCAGTGGAATTTGGCCAGTGGAAGTTAGGAGAATGGAAAGTAAGGGAAAAAGGATGTTAAGGTATTTGCTTTCCTAACTTCCTCTTGACCTGGCCACAGTTCATGGATCAGCCTTCCTCTACATAAAGAATGATAGCGCTTCTGAGGCTGGGGCAGGATACCTTCTTGACAGTGCTAGTTTCTGGGTGCTTCATCATGTTGTGTGGTTTCTTTCATTTTACCCATTTATTTATAAATGTTTTTATTATTACATTATCTTCAAATTATGCTTTTGAGTTTGCTTCTCTTTCCTACTGAAACCCTGATGCCATATGTCTTATTAGACTATCACTAGACTGTGACAACCCCAAGGTCAAGAACTAAGATTGAGATGTTTTTCCATCATAAGGCTAGTTCAGCACCTGGCTCATAATTTTTGCATGACTCTTCACAGAATAGAAAACATTTCTTAGGTAACTTATGGAAGAAGGACTGTTGCCTCTTGGCATAAAGTTATAAATTTGAATTCTCACTTTAATTTCAGACTAATATGAAACTCTTTTCTCCTTTTTTCACTTACATTGTCACGTAGTAGCTGAGTTTCACTCCAAATATTCACTTCATTCATTTCTTTCAGTTTGTTTAATTTGCACATCTGATATCTTACAGTCATTTATGTCTTCTTTCAAATTTTTGACAGAAAATACTTGGTCAAAGACAAAGGAATGAGATTTGTTGTGTTTCCACTGAAGACTTTTTTTCTGACTAACAATAACTTTTGAATCAATACTTGGTTCCATTTTTTTGTGCTACTGTGAGTGGAATTGATTTTTATGTTTTTCATTTGGGGTTTGGTCATTGCCAGTGTACAGAAATATGGATTCTGATTTTTTTTTGGAAAGAGAGAATCAAATTTTATTTTTATTTTTCCCATCTGGATTTTGTTTTTCCTACTCTTAGTTGTGTATGTGGTGCTAGGGTTTGAGTCCAAGTCCTCGCACATTCCAGGTAAGTGCTATACTGCTGAGCCACCTCTTCAGCCCCAGTCTTCTGATTTTTTTATGTTGATCTTTTATCCTTCAACCTCAACGAATTCTTTCTTTAGTTCTAATAAGTGTGTGTGTGTGTGTGTGTGTGTGTAGTCTAGAATTTTCCATACAATAATCTCCCTTTATCTACGGGGGATACCTTCTAAGATCTCCCAGGGGATCCTGAATTGCAGAAGTCTTGAACTAAAAGGAGGCACTTTATAGTTCTTCTTCAGCATATTCAGATTTTTGGCATTGCTAATCTTATGCTTTGGGGCAACTACTACATAAAATAAGGGTTACTTGAACATAAGAACTGCAATATTGCAATAGTAGAGGTGGTAAGATGGCTATGGCTATGAAGTGACCAACAAGCAGGAATTGTCCACAGCATGGACACACTGGACGAAGCGATGTCTCCCATCCTGACTGGATTGGATCAGGATGGCACAAGATTTCATCATGCTACTCAGAATGGCACACAATTCAAAACTTATGAACTGTTTATTTCTGAAACTTTCTATTTAATATTTTTGGTCCATGGTTGACTGTGGATAACTGAAACCATGGAAAGTGAAACTGCACTTAAGGGGGACCACTGCATACAAGATCATGTCATCTGCTAATAGAGACAGTCTCTTGCTTTATGATCTGGATGTCAGTCCCATATTTTTTAATCTACCAAGTAACTGGCATTGCTTCTAAAATACATGAGAATGAAAGAGATAGAACACAGTTTCTTGAAAAAATAGCCATTTACTTAATATTTTGTTAGAGGGAAAAGCAGTTATATGTCTCCCAAGGCTTTCACAAATATCCTTCCATTCACTTATGATCTTACAAGAGAAAACAGGAAATGCCTAAAGTTTGACTATCCAATAAATCTCCAATGATTTCTTACATGGAATTTAAAAACCTGATGAGATAATAAAGCTCCGGTTATGCAGGTAAGCTCCCATTATGCAGGTGTAGAGGAAAGTACAAGATTTCATAGTGTGAACCCAGTTCTACTACTTTGTAGCTATGTAACCTTGGGTAAAATGAAAGACATAATAACTATCCCCTATGACTTTAGTGAGACTCAAATGAATATATTTTATATAAAGATGTGTAGTGCAGACTCAAATTTCATTCCCCTGTTTTCCAGCTCCATTTATAAGAAAAAAATTATTCTTACTTAATTTGCATTCTCATTTTCATGCTAAGTGGACCACCAATGAGAAAAGATGCTTCCTTTACCTTTCAAGAAAGCCCAAGTTCTTTACAAACTCTATTCTAAATTAAGAGTAAGCACTAAGAAAGAAAATAAGCTGGAATCATGTGGAATGATTAAAAGATCACATTATCTACAGGAAGAATAGTGTTGTAGAGAACACCCAGGACTTAAATATACATCTTCAATAAGTCCTGGAACTTCTTGTGGCTCACCTTTGAACTCAGTTATATTTAAAGAAATACAGTCTTGATGATGATAATAACAATAATAATAGTCGTTTTCTCTCTCTCTCTCTCACTAGTGGTGATTGAATCCAGGGGTTTTTAACTGCTGAATCACATCCCCAGTCCTTTTTTATTTTTTTATTTTGATACAAGTTCTCACTAAGTTGCTTAGGGCCTCGCTAAGTTGCAGAGGCTGACCTTGAACTTGGGATCCTTCTCCCTTAGCATCCCAAGTCACTGGTATTACATGTGTGCACCAGCTTTAATATCATTTTATTCTAAATCTTACTAAGGAAAATTAATCCTTAAATCATAGAAACATATCTCTAGATCTGTTTTCCCTTCCTCTCTAATTCTTTTGCTCCCTACATCTTCTAAAATCTTTCACTCTCTAATTGCTGACACACACTCTAACAGAGCCCTTGATACATCCTGTCCATTTGGACTGTATTACATGGACAAACCTAACATCCTCAGTTATTTCCTTCTCCTTCACACCTCTTGTATGTTGAGTTTCTTTCTCCCTGCCCATTCTCCTTATTCTCCCAAGCTCAAAATATCCAGATTGGGTGAATAAAGCATGTACCTCGGAGTTAGGAGTTAGAGACACTCTCACGCTAATAAACCCTGTCCCTATCATATCACTTTGAGTTGTCTTTTATCTTCTTCCACCCTCTTTCCTTTTCTTATACAACCTTACATAAGAAGTTGTCTGAAGCACTCAGTTTGAGTCCCACTTTTTAATTTTATTTATTCATTTATTCAAATATACTTATTGAGTATTTACTATGGAACTTTCAAACACTGATAATTCAAGCCTGTGGAAGAAAACTCCATAAGTCTTATAATTACAATCTAAGCTCTTCTATTTATCCTATTCTTTCCCTTCTAGCATATTCTAAGGAGTCTCGGAGCCCTCAATAGTAGATAATCAGTTGGCTAATTATGAATAGGAATTTTCTTCCCTCTTCCATCTCAGGAGAATTCTTCAACATGAAATGCATGATTTAATTGTAAAAAGAACAAGTTGAAAATTCCTTAATTATCTCTGTTATCTGCCAAAGATTTTTAAACACCTAAGAATTGTCTCTGGCTTAAATTGTTTTTAATTCCCCATTACAGCTGTCAACCACTCTCATTATTTAATATTATGTTGGTGTTATGGTTAATTTTATGTGCTAACTTGACTGGGCTATGGGGTGCCCAGATATTTGGTCAAACATCATTAGAGGTATGTTTGTGAGGGTATTTTTTAATGAAATTAACACACGAAAGAAACAGTAGACTCAGTAAAGCAATGGTTTTTCCCTAATATAGGTGATTCTCATGTAATCAGTTGAAGGCCTAAACAGAGAAAAAGCAGACCTTCCCATGAATGAAAGGAAAAACTACCTGTCTGACTGCTAAGCTGATCTTTCCTTGGGATTTGAACTTTAAGATCAGCTCTTCTTGAGTCTCAGTCTGCTGGATTTTAAACTTGGACTCATACCATTAGTTCTCCTGGTTCTGTGGCCTGTAGACTCAGACTGAAATTATAGCATCAGCTCCCTTGAGCCTCCAACTTGCTGACAACAGATCTTGAAACTTGCAAACTCTAATCATAGGCACCAATTTCTTATACAAATATATAGTGTATATTATACATGTGAATATTATATAAATATAATAAATGAATATATGCTTTGAGTTTTGTTTCTCTGAAGAATGCTGACAAATATAGTGATAAATACAAATTTTTGTTTATTTTGGTCCAGTAGAGTCTCTAAAAGTTCTAAAAGATAGTGTTAAAGGCAAAACAATTACTCTCTGTCGCTGGAAAAACAGCACCCAAAAGGTATATATTTATGACTTCATGTTGGCAGAGACTGGAAAATGTTGAGACTTAGATCAATGGTTCTCAATTTGGGTTGCATGTTGTAATCATCTGGAATTAAAAAAAAAAGTGATGACCAAAGCTTCCTTCAGACCAATGACATCAAAATTGGGGGGAGATACTCAGGCATCAGAATGTTCTGAGGCTCCTATGTGACTCCAATGTGTAATAAAGCTTTAGATGATTTAAATGACCTGATGGTGTCTTGCGAAGTGTTAGAATTGATTTCTATCTTGCAATTGCAAGAAAGAAAGCTGGTAGTAGAGAGTTGCAGAGTAGATAATGTGTAACTACTCATAACTCTTGCTTTAGAACTAACGCTATCCATTACCTGTGCTCAAAGTTTTTAAAACTCCCAATTTTCCATAGTATACATATTTAATTAAGTAAAAAATATATTGAAAGTTTGATGACCTTTGTATTTACTATGACCTTTGATTTACTATGACCTTTTGACCTTTGATTTTTCCATGACTCTGGCTTCTTCATGGATAGTTCAGAGTTGAACCATGTTGTTAATGTCTTCCAGAATACCACATAGATTAAAAAATACAGGAGTTACCAAGGAAGGCCAGTCACCAAGCTCGCCATTATCTAAAGAAGTAATTTACCACAATGAATGACTAAGTTCTTGGGAGAGTTTTTCATTCAGTGTTTAAAGCACACAGACCACTTCACAGTGAGGCAATAGGTTCCCAAGCCTGAGAGTTTTGGGTGGAGGGGGGAAGAAGAGAAGGAGGATGGAGAGATACTGAGAGAGATGCAGTGAGATGAGGAGGAGAGAGAGAGAGGAGAGAGGTAGGTTAGCAGAGAGATGGACGGTTATAGCTCTTGAGGGGCCATTAAGGTTCAATTCCCTTGCCATATACCTCTCCCTTCATTCACTCAGCTCCTGTAAATGACTTTTCTGATTTATAGGGCAGAGGAGGGGCTATTCATTTCCTGTGGATTATTCCATTACTTACTAATATCTGAAACCAGACTGAGAGATGGTATAAGCTGAATGGGAGGAGGGCAGGAAAGAAGTTGTGATCGTATGAATTTATTCTTTTGAATATATTTTTGTTTATTTTGCCAGTGGAATAATTTGTCCTGATATCTATTTGACAAAAATACTATAGTGATTTATTAAAATTGTAAGAGAGGGAAAAAAACGATGGTTTTCATTTTAAGTGCCAAAAGAGGTACATTCTAGAACTGATCACTTTTTAAAATTCATTAGGAATCTGAAATCTGAAATACACATTGTCATAACCTTTCTAGGTTCCTCTAGAGCTAATGTTCCTTCTGAAACAGAAGTTTCTTCTCAGGGGTTATTCCTGAAATAATGAAATAATGCATCTCTAGGTTTATCCAGCAGTGTTGAAGACATATATGTAAATATATCTTCATATATATTCTATACGTATATTATGTAGTGCATGCTACATAAAATCCACAGTATATTATACATATGTATTAAAAGCACATTACCACAACTTAGATCTAGCTTTAAAGAAGCAGGGAATGATATAAAGTCAATTATCAATACAATATAATATGAACAGAGGGTAAATTACAGCAGCCCTCATTTGAGTTAGCAGAGATGAATTGGCTATTTGTTTGTATTTTCAAAGCCCAGCCCAAGGCAGGAAACAAATTTTAAAAAGGCTAAAGAGAAAAAGATGATAGGTTGACAAGAGCTTAGTATTTTGTAATCAATCACAGAACTTATATTTGGATGGATAAGGACTTGTTGGCTAAAACATTAAAATAGCCATTTCAGAGGATCAGTGCTTCACAAAAGAAAAAGCAATCACTGTGTGATAGAGGGGAAAAGGCAGTTGGCTTTTGGTCAGATACATTTTGCTATCATATGCAATATTTTGTTGCCCTAATTTTTAAATAAATTTTATTTCTTTTTATTATTTTTTTAGAGAGAGAGAATCAATTTTATTTACTTTTTCATCTGGTTCATGTTTTTCTGCCACTTAATTGTGTATATGGTGCTGGGGTTTGAATCCAGGTCCTCGGGCATGCCAGGCAAGCCCTCTAACTGCTGAGCCACTGGTCCAGTCCCATTTTTTTTGCTTGTTTGTTTGTTTAGCCAGAACCTTGTAGTTCAAGCTATGGCTTTCAAAATCTCTCTTCTAAAGGGCAAGAACAATATTTATTTTGTATAGAATATAGCCCATTATTTTTATACACACACATAAAATATCTCAGGACACCATTAGGCAGTCATCCAACCACTTTTCTCCATTTGTCTTTATCCTAATTATTAAAGCTTTGATTTTACTTTTCACAATGTGCCCCAGGAAATGAGTCATGATAAGTGCACGGCCTTTATAGTATAACTGACCCCTTTGGCTAGATATTTATTTTCCCAGCTTTCTTTGCACTTGGTTGTGGCCACGTGACCTAGTTTGAGCCAATCAGGTGTGAGAAGGAATTTCTAGTCTCACTGGATAATAATTTGCTTTCTGAGGAGATTTCTTTGTTTTTTTTTTTAAATAAAGGAATTGAGTTGTTGGACAATCATAAATGCTTATAGAATAATAATATGATGTGTATTTGTTCTTAAACCAGAATTCCCTCACATCATTCAATCACCCACACCCCAGTTTCTTGATTCTTCTATATTTTGCTCCATAACCAATATAAATGTCCATCATATATATATATATACATATATATATATATATGATTGTGAATTTTCCAGAATTAAGTGATTGCATAAGTATTATTTGACTTCTTGGGTTGGGGATAAAGAGTATGCTACATTGTTGATTGTCTCCCTGGATCCCTCTCTATCCTTCTTCCCTCTCCTCACCGTCCTCTCTCCCCTCCCTGCTACATATCTGTGGTTTCCCTAGACTATGTGTTGTTACGCCTTTGCTGGGTCTAATACATGAGTTTAACAACCTTTTATCCAAGCCCGGGTTTAACTCTAACCTCCACAAATGAGGGAAAACATTCAACCCTTGAGTCTCTGGGTTTGACTAACTTAGCCATCTATTTACCTTCAAAGGCAATGTCATTGTTTGTAATAGCTGAGTATACGTACATGTGTACACACATACACACACACAAACTCACACACACTCACACACCCCAGAGCTTTTGGATCCATTCATCCAGTGGGGCATCTGGGTTGGTTCCATAATTTAGCTATTGTAAATTGAGCTGCTATGAACAGGGATTTTGCTGTGTTGCGGTAATGTGCAGATTGTAACTCCTCTGGGAAAATACCTGGAAGAAGGATAGCTGGTTTGCACAGTGGATCTAACTCTAATTTTTTCAGCAATCTCCACACTGCTTTCCAGAGCGACTGTAGCAGTCTGCAGTTCCACCAGCAGTGTGCTAGAGTTTCTATCTTCTGAGGAGATTTCTAAGGACATTTTCTTAGGGTACTCCTTCTGTCCTGTTTGTGCTATTGATGCTAGTGCTTGAGGTTTGAAGAAACATTCTTTGATTGTCACCTTCATGGCAACAAGGATGGCGGCAGATGAAGATTAACATCAAAGATGCTGATCCCGAGTCCTGATAGTGTTGGACCATTCAACAAGCCCTGGAATTGCCTGTGACTGGACTTTTGTTACATGAACAATAAATATCCTTTTGACTTAAATTAATGTTTTTGACTCTTCTGAGATTTGCAACCCAGAACATCTAAACCAATAAAATTGCTTTCTTTTCAGGACATAGGTTTTATTATTTTTCATGTCCTCATAGAGACAATTCTCCTTCAGTGTTCCTTGTTGCTCTTATTTATGCGGTTTTATATTTAAGCAGTTGGTAACCTCTTCATGGCGAGAAACAGATTTTCTTCTCACAAAATCTGGTGATTCTTACTTAAAATAGTTAACTAGTTCTATGGTAATACTGACCATGAATATCCAGTATTCCAATCATGTGCAGTTAGGGATTCTGACAGGCTATCACTTAAAGTCTTGGTGCTAAGAATTTAGCAAGGTATTGTTTCTATGCTCATGAATGAACATTGTTGTGTATTTTCTCTAAAAAAGTAATTTTATTGGACTTCAGATTTTACACAGTGCTTTCTTTTCTTTCTTTAAATCAGTGCATTAGAATTATACATAAAGGTGGAATTTGTTGTTACATATTTGTACATGCTACAGAGTACTTTCACATTAGTTCAACTGATCCTCACAACATCACAAGGTACTATTTTTAGCTGTTTTACAGATAAGGACACCAAGACTGAGGAAAACTTGGTGACTTCCTTCTGCTAATTCAATTCATAACCGTAAGAACTTGGATTTAGATCAAAGCCAATGTTCTTTGCAGGATACCATACCATAAAGAATAGTCACTTGGAGACCTCTGAGACTCTTGCTTTTAATCTTCAACCCAGATAGCCTATGATGTATTTTTTGTATATTATATTGATCTTCATAGAACACAAAAATATATGATTTATTTGCCAGCCATAATAAATTATTAGTGTAAAGAACAAAAACAATGTAAGTTTCAGTAAAACTGGCTTAAAACAAATTTATCATAGCCATGAAATAGCATCAGAGTGACATTTACAGGTATTTCTGCTCTTGGGACTTTCATAGTAATTTCTCTCTTATTGCATAAGTCATATTAGAATTAATATGCAGCAGGACATGGTGACACATTCCTGTAATCCCAGCCACCTATGAGGCTGAGGCAGGAGGATTGCAAGTTCAAGGCCAGCCTCAGCAACTTAGTGAGACCCTGTCTCAAAATCAGAAATAAAACAAGCTGGGGATGTGACTCTGTGGCAAAGCATTTCCTGGGTTTGATCCACAGTATCCAAAACAAAACTAAACAACAACAACAAAAAGAAACAGAGTGAATATTTAAGTTCATCCTGACTTAATTTGTGTTCCACATAGTAGGAACTCCGTAATACTTACAAAATGAGCAAATGAGTTGCTGATCTAATCATCCATAGACCCACAAACACTCATCTTTTCTCTCTTAAGCACATATAGTCTATTGTCTCAAAGAGTTGCTTTGGAGATCCAAGGCTTTCTGCAGTTTCGAAGAAGAAACATTTTTTAACAGCAGCAAAATGAAGTTTCTACACACCTTCTTCTTGAACTGAAGGAAATCTCCAAAAACAAGAGGAAAGCAATTAGTTTTTTAAGTCGTAATAGTGGTTTCTGGGAATAGCTTATCCATCTTCTGTTGGGAACTGTCTTCCTTCTAATCACTTTTCTCCTCATGTTGGATTAGTTTAGAAACATTATTGCCAGAGTTAATGCATGCTTTTAGTTTTTAATATTGCAACCACATCCCACAGGTAGTAAAAGAAAACAACTGAATTAAAGAAAACTATATACCCATTAAAGTGTGAAAAGACTGAAATTATAGCTCAGATAATCTTAATTTTCTGTGAAAGTTTTTTGTTTGTTTGTTTGGTATAAGAGATTTAACTCAGGGGCGTTTACACACTCAGCCACATCCCCAGCCTTTTTTATTTGTGATTTTGAGACAGGGTCTTATTGAGTTGCTTTGGCCCTCACTAAGTGGGTTTGAACCTGTGATCCTCCTCCCTCAGCCTCCAGAGCCAGTGGGATCACAGGCACGCTCCACCACGCCCAGCCTGTGAACGTGTTTATAAAGATGGTTTTTCAAAAAGGAAAACCACATTCCTGATGTTTTTGAAATGTGCTTCCATTTTCACTGAACTTAATTGCTCTAATAAAGGAAAGAAGCTTATAACTAGAATCCATAATGTTTATGAATTATCATTAAGAAAAACAGGTCTATCCCAAAGGAGAAAACAACTGCTTAAAAACATGTTTATGCTTGGGTCTTACTTTTTAAGTTTATTCAAATTTATTTGGTGATCAAATTCTTTTTAGGTTTAAAGGAAGATAAATGATCAGTGAACATTTTTAGGCACTAAATAACCTGAATTAACTTTGCAAATATCAGCTAGCTAGAAAGCTGGAAAGCCCAGGGGAACTAAAATATAGGCCATTCCATGACCCAAAGTACGCATGGATAACTATAGTCATCACAATGTTAGAAAGGGGAATTTTATTATTAATAGTAGCAGGAAAGAAACTTAAGAAAATGTGCTGTTATTAATCTGATATCTATCAACATTTGTATTCCTGGGGAAGAAATGCTTGAGAAGGAACAGAGCTGTGAAAATAAATACTCCTGCTACACAATGGTATGAATCAGATAGGCTTCTAGCCGTTTACACTCAACAATACATCATGCTCCCACCAGGTGAGTGCTGGGTGAGTTTATTGAAACCTAAACTTGCTTGGTTTTTTATTTCTTTTCATGGCCTCTACCATATTTTATTTTTCTTCATTTTGAAGTAGCTAAGTAGCATGCTGGCAAAGTCAATGGGGAGACCTGATTATGAAGACAGCAAAAGAGATGATTTTACCCAGTTCTCTCATCTGCATCTTTATCTGTAGGAACCATTTATGATGCATTGACTTAAAGAATCCATTTGAATAAAAATACATGAAATGCAGTTAATTTATAAATTCTTCTTATTATTAAGTAATTGCTACAGGAAAAGAAATTGCAATCACCATTTGGATGGATAAGATATGATTATCAATTTTAAAATTAAAATACAGGTTTTTTTTAAAGGGAGAGGGACAGTGAGAGAGAGAGAGAGAGAGAGAGAGAATCAATTTTATTTAGTTTTTCATGTGACTTTTGCTGTTGTGACACTTTGGTGTGTACGTTGTGCTGGGGCCCGTACTCGCATCCCCGCGCATGCTAGGCAAGCGCTGAGCCACTGCTCCAGCCCAAAATATAAATACATTTTAACACTAGGGTCCTTTTCCCTAATTCAAGTCTTTAAATGGAATCACAATATATAATACGCTTTTTAAAAGTGTGGTTCTAGTTTCTAGTTGAAGAAAGAGAGAAACCATCAACTTTCTTTCCTAAGGTAGCCCCATCTCCAGAGCCCCAAGGCCACAGAAAGTTTGAAAATCTTGGAAAGATAACCTTGAACTTTCAGCTCAGTCTGGCTCTATCATCAGTGCTGTGCAACTTTGGAAGAGCGCTTTTGCCCCTTTGGGCCTCTATTTCCTCACTTACAGAATGAATGATTTTGAAGAGTCCTGATACTGATATTTCATTCTGATTTGTAAATATAACTACTCACATTACGGTCTTGCAGAGAAATCAGTTGGGAGTAAAATATGAGAAAAAAATCTCCCACAATTTACATTAGCATTAAAAGTATGTCAACTTGAGATATGACACACTTATTTTCTCTTGAAAAACACAATAAAAACCATCAAACCCCTCAGGGTCACATTTCTTGATCTACAATCATTATATTCCATCCTCCACTTAAACCATGCACATCACCACACATCAGAGTGAATATTTATTGCATGTCTACAGCCCTTGATATTTTAAGGCCTTTAAGATTACATATGGGGGCTGGAGCAGTTATAGCCCTTGCCTGGCTTACACAAGTATATGGGTTCGAACTCCAGCACTACATACACAACAAGTGTTGGAGCAACGAAAACCACATGAAAAACCAAATAAAATTGATTCTTTCTCTCTCTCTCATTGTCCCTCTCTCTAAAAACAAGTTTAAAAATATTACATATGTAGTATTTTCAAGGTATCATTATTCTGTATAACTCATATATGATTTGGTCAGTAGCATTTGCTTGGCCAGCTTACAAAATACACATTTTATTAAAAAAAAAAAAAAAGATACACTCTCACATTACAGGATTCTTCACAAGTTGATCTTTTGTTTCCATACGCAGCTGCTCTATATTATGCAACTATGTTGTACAGTATTTGGCATATAAATAATTGTTCAAATATACCCAGTATTTTAGAAACGCTGTGGGTGTTCGGGAAAGCCATTGCCCAGGCTGGACAAAAGATAAGTATAGGTATAAGGGAATGATGACTAGATAGGGAGAAAGGCGGGTGTCAAAGGATTTAATATTCTAGTGTTGTTCAAGAATAATGAGAAAGGTGGAAGGATGGTCAAAGGGGGACCAAAAGTACAGATCTCAGAAGAGGAAAAGAGCTGAGCTACAGGTCCCAGGCAGAGACACGCAGGCACCTTGTTGAAGGAGAGCAAAGGAAGGAATTTCTGAAAACAGGAGAAGGTGAGACTAGGGGCCTCAAGCACCATCAGAGAGGACCGAAAACTGCTGAGGCAGAATTTCAGAGATTCTACGCTTATACACTTGCTTCACATAAAGTGCTCAAGCACAGACAGGACAGCCACCAATCAGATGGACTTCCACGTCAGGTGAAAGGTTGAAGGGATAATCTCCATAGTTCTTACTTATTCTTAAAATTCTGTTATTTCCTCAGGAAAATATACCAAGTTAGTTTGGTCTTGCACAAGGCATAACCACTTATAATTAGGAGTCAGAATGAGTCAGTGTATGTAACAATTAACTACGGATAGGAATGAACATTTCAAATGATAGAATTTTAAAGACCCTGAAGTCCTGTCTCTCCATTATGCAGAAGAGATAACTGAGGCCCAGAAAGAACACATGCTTTGGCTTCAGGTCATGGGACAAGTTTGATCATTCCGGACTCTGGATTAATCTCTTCTTTCTGTTACACTGTGTTGCCTTTAAGCCATTTAACTTTTGTGCTGATCTGCAAATTGGAGATAATAGATGCCATTTAGCTGAACAGATCTGTGTGAACAAAGAGAAGTGCAGATTTGAGACAACTGTGCAGATAATTCTGTTTCCCAAGATGCTAAAAATGTTTTAATGAAAATATACAAATAATTGAAACCCAGTAATTTTGAGAAGTTTAAAATATATATGTCTGATTTCTTTATTCTCCCTTTCACTTTACTCATTAAATGAAGATAGTAGTCTTATCTCTGGGAGGTTGTCAGAATAAACAATTTAGTTAATAAATATAACCCCCCCAAAAGAAAAGTTTTATCATCAGTAATAACTCATGCTGAAATACTGAGAAGAAAACAAGACTCTCATGTAGAATTCTCTTTTTTTTTTTAAAGAGAGAAGGACAGTGAGAGAGAGAGAGACAGAGTTTTTATTGAGTTTTTCACGTGGCTTTCATTGCTCTGACACTTAGTTGTGTACGTGAGTGCTGAGGTTTGAACCCGAGTACTTGCAAGTGCTAGGCAAGCACCGTAATTGCCAAGCCACCGCTCCAGCCCCTTGTGTAGAATTCTTGCCAAACTGCTTAACCTGAATCCAACACTCAGAAAAATGATGTGGAACATTCTACAAAATGACAAGTATGAATTCCTCCATTCAGTATTGATGCTGTGAAAGTATTTTAAAAATGGAGGAACTGTTTTAGACTAAAGGGGATTACAGAAACATAACAGCTAAATGCAATGCACAGTTCTTAATGATATGCAGATAAAAAAATTCACTCAAAGATCAGAACTGGAACAATTAGGGAATTCTGAAAGCAGCTTATATGCTAGATAATTCTATTTTATCAGGGCTCAATTTCTTGAGTCTGACAATGGTGCTGCAGCTGTGTGGGAGAGAGTCTTTATTCACAGGCCATGATGAAGGATGAAGAGGTGAAGTGATGACTTCTGCAACTTGTTTTCTGAATGTTCAGCTAAAAAATAGGGGCTGGAGCAGTGGCTCAGCAGTTACAGCGCTTGCCCGGAATGCACGAGTACACGGATTCAAACCCCAGCACCCAGGTGTAAAACTAAGTGTCAGAGCAATGAAAGCCATGTGAAAAATCTCAATAAAAAAATTGATTCTCTCTCTCTCTCTCTCCCTCTCTCTCTAAAAAATAAATAAAGAAATAAAATAGGGGGATGTACATCATATGGAGGAGGGGAAGGTAGAGTGGAGGAAGGGAGAGAGAATGTACATGGCAGAAGGTTAAATAATTCTAAGTGAAGGGGATGATGAGTGTTTGTTGTATTTTAAATTTTTTCAAAATAAAAAGTTGGGATATATTGAAAGCTCTGTGAGTGATTGTCTTCATACAGTGGTACAGAGGGAAATGAGCACGGAGAGAGCCTTTACACCTTGTCTAGTAAATTATGATTGGCCTTGGGCAAGCGACAATTAACAAGGCTATTATGCAGCACTTTATAACACTTGAATAAAATGCTAACAAATGACAGGTTTAGTTGCATGTATTTCCTGAGGGAGTCTCTCCAGTTATCCCAGAGTTCAAGTTTACTGTCCACACACATCAGAAACGGTGTGTGAGACAATGCAACCTCTGGAATTGTAGAACACTGAGGTTCCTTAGTCATAGTAATCAGGGGCAACGGATGTGACCTTTCCTTTCCTCTTGTAAAATTCTTACCATGCCCAACAAAGTTACATTTAGCATGAAGCAGTTTTTTTTCCCCTCAAAACAAGAGGGTTCTCCCCTTCTAATAAAAACAGATCTGTCTAGCATCTATGATCCAACACACAATGCTTGTGTGTGCATGTGTGAGTGTGTGTGTGTATGTGTGTGTGTGTTTCCTAAATAAAAGAAGGGTTTCTGACACACCTGGTTGGCTAGGAAGCTTTCCTGGAGAATGTGAGACCAGAGCTGGCAAGATTGAGAAGGCAGAAGACTTGGCAAGATGTGGCAGCAGAATAAAAAATAAAAATAAATAAAAAGAAAAGCCAAAAGGAAAAGAAAGAAGAAAGCAGCTGCTGTCTAATCAATTTATCTAAAATATAAAACAAGATTTACTGTCCCCAGAATGTCTACAGGATTTTTCTCTCTTCCCCACCCCTCTTTATAATTCCTGTTGTCTTGGCTTTGTTCATTGACAATAATCTAATAACCATTTCCTTCATATGAGTCAAACATTTCTGTATAGATAACTAATTAAGTATTTCTGCATATTCTTTGTCAAGAATTTTCATGATTGGCTTAGAGTAGACAATTCAAGATGTATTTTTTGGAGCTGGGACTGACACTGATGCCAGCTTTCCCTCAAGCACATAGCTTTTCAGAGTCATGTGAGTGCCTGAATAAAATTGGGAGTTTGTCAGTAAGGGAAAAAGCAGAGAGAAACTCTGCTGGGTAGGTGGCCGTCAATGTCTGCTACAAGAAGGAAAACTGACTCCCTAAATATTTTGGAAGGTCAACAAGGTGTTAGGAGGTGAAGGTCAGAAGATAAAAATGGTACTTATAAATCTGGCTTGCATGTCTGGACAATAGCATACTGCAAACCGGGATACAAAGCATAGGAGAGGAAGCTGACTGAGTAGTAAGAACTTATGCTTTAAGGTGAATTTGAGGTGTTTTTGGAATTTCAAAGTATAAATAAACAGCAAATATATGAAATTCTAGGTAGAGGATATATAATTCTAGGAATGGATGAATTATAGAGATCTAAGGAAAAATAGAGGAATTATAGAGATCTAAGTGTCACCAGCACATGGTAAAATTAAAACCATGCCGTCATTAAATCACCTAAAGAGTGCTTGTAACATGAGAACAGTGCTCAGGAGAGAAGCCTACAGGGGAAACAGAAGTCTGGCTAGAAAAGTTTCAGAGGGCAGGATGGACGGATGGACTTGGTGGCACACACCTGCAATCCCAGCAACTAGCGAGGCAGGAGGATCACAAGTTCAAAGACAGCCTCTGCAAATTAATAAAGCCCTCAGAAACTTAATGAGACTCTGACTCAAAATAAAATATAAAAAGGGCTGGAGACGTGGCTCAGAGGTTAAGTTGCCCTGGGTTCAATCTCTGGTACAAATAAAAAAAGAAAGAGAGAAAAGAAAGTTTTAGGGGTTCTGGTCAAGGGCAGGGTCTCCAACCTCAGGACACTATAGAGAAGTACAAAGACCGGCACCGTCTGATGGAAAAGAGAGTTCCAGTTGGCTTTGGTCTAAAGATGTCCTTGGATTTGCCAGTATGAAATCGTTGGTGATCCAGAGGTAGTGGAATGTGAAATCTGTAAACAGAGAGTGGAATAAAAGGTAAGAAGGTCAAGAGAATGCTGTCAAACATTTTGAGTAATTTGGGTAAAAAGAGAAATGAGCATATTATAGGCTAAGAGTAAAGAACCAGTGGAAAGAGTGGGATGAATTAAGATACGAAGTCTGAAAGGCACCAATGAGGGGGAGAAGTATGAGGAGCAGAGGCGAGGTTTGAATACAGGGTGGCACTCGTTCTCTAGGTCAAGGAGAAATTTTACAATACAGAGAAATGAATTAATGAAGCAGGCAAGGAACATAGTGAGGCCCTCCATTTGATCAGTGACTGCGAGGCAATGAAGAAAACTCAGGACTTGGGGCTGGACGGGTGGCTCAGCAGTTACATGCTTGCCAGGAATTCGCAAGGACGTGGGTTCAAACCCCACCAGCACCGCATACACATTGACAATCAGATGCAAAACTAAATAAAATTGATTCTCTCTCCCTCTCTCTCTCCCTTATAAAAAAGAAACAAAGAAAACTCAGAACTTAGTTGGAAGTGATAGAAACCAAACTCAAGTAATTCAAGCAAAAAAAGGAAATGTATTAGTACACATAAATTAAAAGGGGGATTATGGTCATCAGATGTAGTCAGAACTAAATACCCAAGTGATAGCATCAAGAGGTGATCTTTTTCTTATCTTCTATTGATACTTCATTTCCAAGCAGGCTCCATTCATCTGCCCAAACCTCCATTCTTTTGCATTGTTTATCAACAATAGTCTCAGGGGACAGAATGTCTCTTTTGTAGTCACGCTCCCAAGGTTCTAGGAAAGATTTTGATTGGTTCATATTGTGTTAAATATCTGTCCGTGAACAAATCACTGGTCAAGAGCATATGGCCATCCTCCCAAACCAGACTTGAGAATGGTAAAGGAGTGATTTTATTACCAGAATAAAAGGGAATAAAAGGACAGAGAGCAAGCAAAAAGAGAGGTTATCTGCTGATGGAAAAGGTATTAGGAGTTGGTTCAAAGATTTGGGAAGAGTAGAGAAAACTTGGAAAAATACTGAAAAAAATATGTGGATGCTTAATTCTGCCAATTAGCAAGATTGACAGGCAGAAGTATTAAGCATCCAGCTGAGTCTGAATAAGTTAGTTTAGCCAAGATTTCACCCAACAGTGCCAAGCTACTCAGAGGTAAATAAAAACAATACTATGTGTTATATATAATAATGGTAAGCATTTTTTTAGAGAGGGCATACATAGACTTGTATATTCCTCATGACATCTCCAACAGGGTGATGTGAGGATCAAATTGTGCAGGAGATAAGGTTGGCCATGGCATTGATATTTCAATGAGACACATTCAAAGAAGGGGACTGTGAGGGGATCAAGCTTGGTGAAAGCTAGGGACAGAAGTGAGGCTGGAGGGAGGTCAGTGGATAGGGAAAAGAAAAACTAAGGCTAGAATTTCTGAGAGACTGAATGTGGTTGGGGATGAGAGAAAAACAGACTTGGAAGATAGGAGGTTGTGGTCAGAGAACAGAGTGTGAGATTATAGAGAAATTTCAGTTTCATTTCTGCCCAACTCCTATTCTATCTCTAATATAAAAAATAAAACATCAGTGTCATCTGTACCAGGGTCTCTGGTGGAGTTCACACGAGTAATCTTGAACAAGAAATTTAATTTTTCTGAGGTTCCTATCTATTTCTTTAGCTAGAAAGTAGAGATAATAAAATGCCTACCTCATTGGTCATTCTTTGAAAATCAAGTGAATTAATGGCACATATAGTGCACATTTTACTGCCTACAGCTCAATCTACTAAACACATTATCACACTTACGTTACTGTAACGTCAACACCATTATCACCAGCTTATCCATAGATGAAAAACAGCATGAGCACAAGGCCCAGTGTGTCATTCATTGTGTTATGAAGACTTACTGAGGAGCCTGGAGTATGGGAAATGGTCAAAGAACGGATGTAAGCCCAAGTATCTGCTGCCTTCTATTTCAGGGGTCACCTACCTCTTATGAATTTGGGGAAAACAGTTTTTTCTCATGCATAGTTCTGATTCAGCCTACACGGAAGACTTCGTCTCTGCCTGACTTCACTCAATGAATATTTACCAGACCCACTTTGCATCTGGTACTATGATAGGAACTGGAGATGTAGTGGTACAAAAATGGACAAAGTCTTTGCCTTCATGGAGTTTACACTTATAAAGGAATCAAACATTAATGAGATAATTTCACAAATAAATGTAAAGTTGGAACAGTTATGCTTGCCGTTAAGGAAAGGCTATCAAAATGAGCCTGAACAGTTAGGGAGGTTAGGGACGGTTTCCCTGTGTAAATGATGACTGAGGGAATTAACGTGACCACAGAGGAATAGAAGAACTTTGTAGAGAGGGAACCACAGATGCAAAGTGTCTGCAAGCAAAAGTACATCAAGAGTTAGGCCTGTGTGGCTGGAGAAGAGAGACAGAAACCACATCACACCAGATAATGCGGGGATGAAAGATGGTGGCCAGAGCAAACAGGACCCAGAACCTCCATTCATTCTTCCACTAGTTGCCACATGGAACTATAAGACAGCACTTTCCTTGATAAACTGTCTGGTCTTAACAAAAAAAAAAAAAAAAAAAAGAACAAAAGCCCTTACTTTACTTTACTCTCTCTCTCTCTGTCTTTCTCTCTCTCACACAACTCCCTGTGTACTACTAGCCTAAGACTGCTAATACTAATTTTTCTGTAATGTTTGAAAAATAAGGGGAGGGAAATATGGCATCTTTCAAAAGACTAGAGAAGTGAAGAATGAATAACAGACATTATTTGACTTAAAATGTTCCCAGTTCATCTTTCAGTCCAAACACTGGTAGGATACTAAACCAAAGCCACCTACTCTGGATTTTTCCCTCTAGAAATGCGGTTGCAACTATTGTTGCTGCTGTTTGATGAGTTGTTTGTTCTCTTTAACCTATCCCACGTCATGTTCTTCAGCATGATTTCTATCATTACAGATGAGAGCGGAATGCACGTGTGTGAAGAAATGTCCGTTTCTTCAAGTGCATGCATTCTATCCCAACCAGTGACCTAAGTTGGCCCACCACAAACCAGTGACTTTGTACAATCCAACTGTTTAAATAAACAAATAAAAACCTGTACTGCTTAAAATTTTTCATTCATTAGTATGCATCATCAGCATTTAAAGTATTCCATAAACTGTGCTGTTCCTGACAGACTTGGAGATGAGAACATCCCAGTCCTTGGCCTGGAAGAGCTCACAAGACAAATCATTTCAATGTTCTGCCCTGTAACAGTTCTATGGTGCTGCGTGACTATGATTTGTGGGAGCACAGAAGAGAGTGATTCTCCCTGGGGATGAGGGGACTTCATACAGAAGGTAACATTTGAGATATGGCCTTGAAGAACGAATTGGAGCAATTCCAGAAGAAACAGTACTAGGCATACTCTAAACAAGGGGAAAAGCGTGTGCAAAGTCGTGTTAGAAAATGTTGAAAAGTCTGTCTGGGGAGTGAGCCAGGCAGGGTAGACAGACTTTATGGCCTTCATAAAGCAATGATGCAACCAAATCAATTTCTTAAAACTGACTTCAACGCTCTGGAGATGCCTTGCTGTATCCCAGCTGCTCACTCTTTTAAAAAATTTTCCTTAGATGCTATACATATTAGCTAAGAAAAGTTCAGCTAGTGGTCCTGAGTGTTTAGAAATGATTTTCAAATTTCATCAGCACTAGACAAGCCCAGCAAGAGATTTCTAGCCTTGTGGTTTGTTCACCTCCTATTCATTGTGGCCTCAAGTCAGACCATGTGTAAACACCATGAAATCATTTTTCTAATACAAACTAAGAAATGAAGTAGGTGTGGATAGACCCAACTAAACTTATAAGATATTAAGTAACTTGCTCAGAACAGAGTGGTTAGGAGCAGGGATATAATGCCACATGCCTGGCTTTGAAAATTAGGCTATGCCATACTCATTTTGTCCTTGAGAAAGCTGCCTGATCTCTCTATGCCTATGGTCCCTCATCTGTAGAATGAGAATACCATATTCAAGCACTTAGAAAATCGAATAGCATATTTTTTTCTGTTATAATTATTAATGGTCAGATTAAAATCACCTCGTAGCCTTACTGCCAAATCTTATCAATGTAACATCTACCCTATATGAAGGCAACCAAAAAGGAAAATATTTTGTAAAATGATTGCAGTGCTTCTAAAAATAATAGAAATGATTTTAGATGGAAGTCTCTATTTCCCTTCATGAATTGGTACAGTGAAAGGATGACATTATTCTTGAACTGTGTGATTTTAGCTCTGAAAATTATAAAAATCACTTATAAAACTTGTTGAAACTTTAGATTCCTATATCCCAGGTCTGAGATGGCCGCTGAGGTTTTTGTCATCTTACTTAAAAGAGAGGAGGAAAAAATTTTGTTTCCCATTAATTACATAAGCCAACAGCTCAAATCCCCTAATATTAACCTTAATCCCATTTGGATTTCTGAAATCAAAAACTTTATTCTCTTTTTCTCTTGGCTCCAACCTAATGCAAGCTTTCCTCTACGTCCCAAATTCTCTGAAACTCGGAGTACTCTGCCTTCCACTAGGAGTGCAGATGTAGGAATGACTTCTACTTTTAACCCTTGAGAAATAGCACCAACAGATTAGACCTGAAAACCAGGAGTCTGCTGTCACAACAGGAGGGGGATATCTCATAGCTTCTGTTTTTAGTTTTCTTATAAAATTAGGGTAAGCACTAAAAAGGAGAAATGTAAAAAGAGTTTAAGAAGATTTTGTTTTTCCTTCCCCTTACTCTCTCAGAGAAACATCTTGAGATAAATCCTGGGGCAAGGAAGTTCTAACATTTTACAGAAAGTATAAAGCATAGGGACTCCAGGAAATCTCTGTACCTCTCCAGCACACACTCAGAGGGCACTCCAGAGCCCAGACAAAGCTAGCTGGAGAAGTCCTAAATTAGCGAAGGAAGCCACGCCAAGCTGTTCTCCCTAGCAGGGTGTAGACCAGGCTTTTCCTCTGCACCTCCTTGAGCTGGGTCCCAGTGCACTGCATATTCCCTGGACTCAGTGCTATCTCCACCAGTCCCCCAGGCAGTAGGGATCTAGTATCTGCTCCATCCCAGTTGCTGCTGACAACTGAAAACTCAAATCCAGGGAGACAGCCTCCTGGGCAGCCTGTTTTGCTCTTTCCCAATCTGTTCAAATCTATTTCCTGCTGGCAGGAGTGTTCTTTTTTTGCCATCTTTAAACCAGCGAGTGCCCTGGGCCTGGGCCCGGCCTCTGGAGCTGTGCCCAGTGCTTGGCCCACTGCTTGGCCCACTGCCCAGGAGTCATCAAGTGTCTGGACCAGGTATCTGTCCCTTCCATGGTCTGTCCTACAATCTTCTCTTTGGAATGATGGAATGGGAAACATTTGTCCTTGTCATTTTTCCAAGCCAATCCAAAAGCCTCTTCTTTGCCCTTATTATGGAAATGGGCCCAATGTGGTTGCAAGCACTGGCTAAATGGGAAGGGTTCTGGAACTTTTAAAGTCATTTAGGGATTCCTTCTGAGTCCTCCAATGATCATAAAACATTTTAAAGGGCTTTTGGGACCTGAGCTCTGTAATCTCCAGGAACCACAACCTGAATGCAGCCTCAGTTTACAGGCCTATTGTAGAACTTCTCCATCCTTAAGACCCTTTGATGAAAAATAGCCTTTCTGAGTGGGGAATGGGGAGAAACTGGTTAATTTTAGCCTTAATGAGCTTGTAAGTGCCAGGTGGGACAGTGGCATACCTATGCCTATAATCCTAGTGACTCAGGAGGCTGAGGCAGGAAGATTGGAAGTTTAGGGCTAGCCTCAGCAACTTAGCAAGACACTGTCTCAAAATAAAAAGGACTGGGGATGTGACTCAGTGGTAGAGCACCCTTGGGTTCAATCCCCAGTACTGTGGGATGAGATGGTGTTAAATGAGGCTGAACCTGGCAGTCTGCACCCTAAGGCCATTTAATAGCTGCTTACTGGGGCTCCAGAGGAGGCCCAATGAGGCAAACTAGTAGAGGAGATGACCTGGAAGGACAGAGGAGCCAAGTGTGTGGCCAGGAGAAGGAACCGCTGACCAGGAGGAAAGACTGAGAAGGCTGGAGGCTGCTGTTAGGTCCAAATCCCCACACCAGGCTCTTGAGGAAAGAAAATTACACCATATTTAAATCTCCAAAGTCAATGGGTTCAGAAAATTGTAGTAAAGTAAACATGCTATTTAACAGCTAGGTGGGTGGTCATCACACATGTTACATGTCTCAAAGTTTAAGTCAGAACAGCTTGAACCTTTCCCTATCTAATTTCCAGTAGTAGTTCTGAGCTGGGTTAATTCTGTTTATTAAGAAAATCAAAGCTTCTTTTTTTCTTCCCCCCTCTAAAAAAGATAGGTAGCCTTTGGACAAAAATCCATATATAAAAAGAATATTACTTTTTTTACAACATCATAACCAAGAGAGCCAGATTTTTTTTTCCTAATTCAGTATTCTTTGTTTCCATATGTAAACAAAAAGAGATGCCCAGTCTGGTTTTTATAAAACAAATTTAGCTTACAAAATAGACCATCAGAAAATTCTGACTTTACCTTTACATACGGCAAATTTGGAAGGAAAAGCACTGGTGAACAAAAAAAAAAAAAACTTTAAAAATTGAATGCTAAAATATAATTGCCATGAACTCTGACTACAACCATAATCAAAAGACAGTGTAAACTTTTAAACCCACAATTCAGTCAATAACTTTTTCATGCCTACTCATCACAATAACAAATCATAGAGCAAATGGTCATTTAGAATGTTATTTATTGAATTCCCACATTTGCAATGAGCTGTAAATACTTTCCATATTCCACTTTTAAAAAGTTACTAAAAAATTCTTTGGGTCCAGGAGTAAAATTAAACATCCTGCCATGGATAATGGTAAGTGAAATTGCAATCTGTAGTCCTGGGTGTAAAGATTAGTTTCACTCTAAAGCACTTCCAAATAAAATAACCTCAAATTAAAACTTTTCTTTAATATTCCTTATGGACAAAGAAATTTCATAACAACTTGAGGAAAAAAATGACTATTCTGTGCAGTATTAAAATGGTAAAAGTATTTTTTATCCATAAAACTACAATTATTATCAAGGGTTTACTAACCCATTTAGGACTTTAAAATCTTTCCTGTCTAATCTTAGTATACAGCACTTTTTGGCTAAACACATAAACTCATTATAATATCAACACAGACTTTTTTATCAGCAGCAACAGCAGCAACTCTTAAACATGTAAAAACACGTTATAGGTTATAAAACAGCAATAGATTTCAAGTGCAAAGTAATCTCAGATTAAAACTGGCATCGAGTCCTAATAAGCACACTCACTATCAAATAGCACTAGAAATTGGATTGGTTATTAAAAACAAAGAACAAAAATAGAAATAGGACGCCAGAGTATAGTAGAGGACACACACCACCACCACCACCTCCATCACCACCACCACCAGTACAGTGTGTGTATAGGTAAAACGGATATAGATACAAATTTGATAGGCAAAAAATCCCAAACAGCTCTTTGAGAAGCAGGAATGCTTCTCTTTCTTTCTCTCTCTCTCCCCATCTCTTTCAGAACTGCTTTCATTTTGACCCAAATTTGCTAGCTTACTTGAAATGATTCTACCTTTCACATTATAAATTCATTTGAAGTAAAACTGTAAAATCTTGAAATTTGGAATACCAAAAAATATTTATCTTAAGGGAATGGAGTCTACCATAATTTAATTTCATATACTATTGCTTTCTTTCTTTTTTTGTCATTCATTTGGTGTTAAATTTTGCAAATTTAGTCTAATGCCAACCAGTGATCTGCCTGGGAAACTTGCCTTAGCAGGCAGATGTCCAGATCAAAAATAGCATAGCCCATCTTTATGGAAGAAATATACACAAACATTCACACTTCACACAAAACAAGGTTGAAATGGGTGGGGCTACTTGATTGACACCCATTTGTCACTTTCATTGGAAGATTTCATGGGCAGCTTCCAATATGCTTAGACAAATTTAGATGAATGAAAGCGCTGACTAATGATGCTATTATCTATATCACAAATACAAACGAAGGCCTGAATACCCTGAGTCTCCATGTGAACAACTAACATGATGGGGGAGGGGAACTCAGAAAAATGAGAAAGAATTGTCTTGAGATGGCAAATTAACTAAAAGAAATAGCATTCAGACATGTTTTAAAAAATGACAGATTTAGTTTTGGGGTTGAGATCTAAGTCTAATAAATAGGGCCAAGTCTTATGAATTGCAAAAACTATATTATCTACGATCTTTTTAGCAATAAAATTATTTTAACTTAGGGTTGTTATTTTAGGAGAACAAAGTCAATACATTTGTTTTCCTGAGGCAGGCAGGGACAGTGTTGTGCTATTCATAAACTTCATTAATATTCATTAATTTTTAAAGCAGTTTGGTTAGCTTTGGCTATTATCTATACAGATATTTTGCCTTTAAATAAAAATAATTACAAGAACTTCATTACTTAAAATGTAATTAGCGTGAAATTCAAAAACCTACCTCTTCATTAGTAGACATTATTCATTGGAGAGCATATATTTTTCAGAAGGGTCTGTTTTAATTGAATTCCTGGGGTAAAAATCTAATAATCATACTGACTAAAATAACCTAAATGTAACCAAAATTAAACTGAAAATACTTCTTAAAATGCTTCAAATTAATCTCCACTTTAAAGAATACCATTGTTGACCCAATTAGTTCTGCAAAGGAATTCAGTTGTTTGACATTCTTTAGAATCCCATAGTAGACTATTTTCACTGGTCCAGTGCCTTAGATCCTCCAAGATCCCAATGCACATTTAGTGATATTTACCTTATGAAGTAACTAAATCCAGATGAGCATAGAGCTCACATCACTGTAAAAAGAAATTGTTTCCTCATGCTTACCACTCCCATTCCGGAACTAGAAACTGAAAACTCTGAAAATTATCCTTGCCCAACTAAAAAATGGAGGCAGAAATGCAAAATAGTTTTATTTGTAAATAAACCCAACCATATGAACCATACAATACCTTATTCTGCAACAGTTCTCCGGCTTTTGTAAATCAGGCTTTTTACACTCTGACAGATTAATAACCAGGACAAATAATTCATGCACATGGAGTTGGAAATGGAATCTTCCACATGTCCTTGATTCCCATCCACAATAAGAAAATAAATAACAAAATTAAAATAGTATCCAAAGAAAAGAAGTCAGAATAATTCAGGGAAATATTTGAGACATGGCCAAGGGGAAAATTCACCATAGTGAACTGCTAAATTTCCAAGAAAACATTGCGTGTATACGTGTGTGTGTGTGTGTGTGTGTGTATGACACATGCACACAGGGGTACAGATTGGGCAGTTCTATTTGAATCATTTTGATTTCTATTTTTCAAAAGTAACTTCCAGTCCCAAGAAACACTTCAGTTACATTTTTAGCTTTTGTTTTAGGGTTTCTGTTTTTGTTATGTGTTTAAGGTAAGCTGGCCGCTTGGGGTTAGTACAATTTTTCTGTTTAGGGCAATTTGAAAAACAGAGGAAAGCATCTTGCTGCTTACTATTGAAGACCTATGCTTACAGACTTAATTTTTCTAAAATCATGGTCACTAACAACTGATCAACAAGAATAAACTGAGTTCCTGGCTTCTTAAATGAATGAAATGTGCTTTCCATTCCTGCAACACCATAGTGGGATAATGGTATCATATCCAAGAAATTTATTTCCACTCTAACTTATTGTTGAAGGGTAGAGCTGAATTTTGCTGTACCCACAAAACAGGCTTTGGGTTGCCCACCTCATACCCTCCCAGGTGCCCTCTGATTTGACTTGTGGATATTACAGCCCTCTCCCTGATGTCTCCTGTTTGAATACAGTATGTACTCCAAACTAGATACAAAGTTATCATCAATGTCTGAAGTTCTGGTCCTCCAAAAAACCTGTGGCCCCCAAGTGGCACTTCTTCATGAAAGTGTAGGGTCTCAACTCCGCAAGGCCTTGTTTTCTCCAGCATGTTAGCAGGTTTCAACCGGTTAAAGTGCGGAATGGAAAGGGTTAATCAGAGTCCCCCCCCAACTCCTCAGCGTAGGGAACAACTAGAAATCACAAACACCCTAACTAGGTAGCAGCAACTCAAACTGAACACGGAGACCTGGCACAGGGAAAGGAGTTCGTTTAGACTGAATGGTTTAAACAAGGTATCAGAACCGACCTATTCCCGACTGAAAAGATGGTACATCCTTGCCCTCAAATCTCATGGATTTCTCTTCTGTGTCAGTTAAAGTCAAAAATACATTTTATGACCCCAATGCCCTCTATTCTGAATCCAGAGAGGTGTCTGCAGAAATGTTCTTCAGGAGTGCTGAAAGCGCAAAAGGCATCCTGGTCCCCCTACTTTGCCTGGCCACGGCTTCCAAATAACCTTTGTGCTGGGGTCGGGGACGCAAAGCCACCTCCACCCTATCAATGCACCCTCAAAACAAGCGGCAGCCAACAGGCTGCAGGAGCAGCTCGCTGGCCCTATCTCCCTCGCCCCCTGTCCCAACTGCCCGCACGCCCCCTGCGCAGCCCCTTTCCCACTTCCCACCCCGGGGGCCCGTCCCTGGTCTCCCCCTAGAAACCCACAGGCGCTCTCAGCGCCCACCAGCAAATTCCTAACAGCCTCAGTCTTCCAGGAAAGCGGGAGGAAAAAAAGAAAAGAAAGAAAGACCATGACATCACGGGCAGGTTTATTTGGGTTTGTTTGTTTGCTTGTTGGCTCCATTAAATACTCGTGGAAGGTGAACGTACCCCACACAGAAGAAGTTTGATGTTGACAAACTTCTGGTGGCAGCGAGACTGTGTCAGCACAACTTCCGGGATAATGAGAGCTGCTTTGCAGGGAGCGCGGCAGCGGCGGCGGGAGGCGGCCGCAGGACGGAACAGCAAATGCTATTCAGCCCGAGCAGTTTCAAGCCGCCCGAGCTGGGGAATTACTGTAGTCGAGCTACGGCTCTTACCACCGGCGCTGGATCTGGGCGCGCGTTAGGGGGGGAAGCTGCAGGCACAGGGCTCCGAGAGGGGAGCTTTCAAGTTACTTTGCTCCATCCCTGCACCCAGCAGAGGCTTGCAGGCGGCGTGGTAACTGCAAACATCTTGTTCCCTGCTTCTTTGGGCGGTCGCCCTGGAACCAACCAACTTTTCTCTCCACCAAAACTCCCTCTTTGTTTCAAATAGGACTCTCCAAAATTTATTCTTGGGAAGACTGACAGCCGGGGTCAAGAAACAGCTGTTGAAGTTAATGTTTCTTCCTCCCACTTCGTCTGATGGTTGTGCCCTGCCAAGACAAAGTGAGAGGCACTGCCTGGTGGCTTCTTTAAACAGACATGCATTTAGCCACAAAGGGTGGGGGGGTATATTTTCCTGCTTAACATACAATCTGATCAGAAATGCAACAGCATGTGCCTTTCAACTTGTGCTGATTACTTGCTGAAAAGATGCAGCAGCTTTTAGTTTTGAACACTTTGAGCACTGGGGGCTGGGGGGTGATGGTGGTGGCAGAGACATCATGACACTTTCCAACATTTTGGTAAAGAGGCAAAAATTTCAAACCTTTCTCCCTCTGACTCACCTCTAGCCCTCCAAGAAAGGTAGAATGACCTGGGGGAGGAAGAAAACACTTGCATTCCTTTGCAAGGTTGTCACATTTCAAAATTCAAATCATTATGGAGAACAAGGCAAACCATTTTTATTTGGAGATGACCGTGGCTCAGTCTAGGGTACTGACAGATCTTGGTAGCTCTTGGAGATAGCCTTTCTCCAGACTAGGCATGTCTCCTCTCCCCTGCAGCAATCCAACTCCTTCACCTTGACCCAGAGGACATCCTCTAGGGGGAAAGCTCTCTCCCTGTTCTTTGTGCTGCTCTTTCCTGGGTGAAGGCTGACTTAGCACAGCCTTTTCTCTCCTTGACTTTCCAAGTGTCCTGTAGATTATGGAGGGGCCTCTTGGGGCTGTCCTCCTGAGTCCCCATCCCCTGACTGGGTGACTTTCTAGGCACCCAGCTTTCTGTAGGGAGGTTAGGTGGATGGAAACTCTAATCTTTACACATCAGAGAGCTTAACTACTCTTCCAACTAGTCCATTCTCCTTTGGGAATGCTGGGCTTATTTGGCCTCTCTCAGATAAAATCATCCGAAGACATAAAAGGCCCTTCCTCCCCACCACCAGGTTCTCCTGTCACCACATCGCAATGCAGTGCCATCACTAAGTGCTGTTGCATCAGGCCCGAGGATATTTTAGGAAGCTCTCAAGCTGGGTCCAACTAGCCTTCCGTGCAGGCATCAGGACCACACTGCCAAAATCAGGACTGCAGAGCTGCTGGACAGGTGGCAGTGATGCCCTCTCTATTCTCAGCTCAATTACCCACTTGCTCCCCACCCCCAAACCAGACAGGTCCACCTGGTGGCTTCCCTACCCTTCTTTTTGCCTTGCTGCCACTACTTTTGTTTTTCCTCCTGTTTCTTTGCAAAATGTTCCAACCCACCTTCTGCTATATTTCCTGTTTTTCTTCCTATCATGGTCACTCACTGAGATCTTTATTAGTGCTTGTTCATATTAACTATAAATCAACTAGATTACACTTCAAGTCGCAATGGCTGCTGCACACGCAGCCTCCAGCTTGGGTTTCTGTATATCGCAGGACACTTCAACTCATTTGACTTGGGTAAACTTTCCTCATTCCCTCAGACTCTGGATCTTGCAGCTTGGCTGGCACCACTACAGCCGCCAAGAATCAGTACACCACCCTGGGCAAGTACCCCTTCTCTCTGTCCTGCTAATGCAATCCAGCAGCCAATTGACTTAAATTCCTTCCGCTTTATTGTTCTCAGTCCTCAGAGAGGCCAATGCTCAGCTTCTAGCAGGGCTGTGAGGCAGACCTCTGCTGATTCTGGAGTTGTAATTCCCTACTGCTGGCTCCTGCAGTTTTATTACGGCCTCCTTTTTTCTAAGATTGACAGACATAAACCTCCAGTGTGGAGGCCTGCAATAGTGCCCTTAAAGGCCTCTTTGTGTAGAAATGTAACCTTAGGGCAAAGTCGGCCCTGCTCCAGGAAAGGCACTTTACCCTGCTACAGGGAAGTACTGTATGGCCCCCAGGGATTTCTCCTAAAGGCTGGAACCCTGGGGCCTCCGAGGGACAGTGCCTTCTCCCTCTAAGTAGAAGAAAATCTTACTGGATTTTATTTTGAGGCAGCCAGTTGGGGTGGGAGAGGGAGAAAACGGGAGAGGGGTGCTTGTAGTGGCTGTGCAGGGAACTCTACAAGCAATCAGGACAAACAGATATCCTTCCTTCAGTGAATGAAATGATTCCTAAAGCTGCCCCCAACCCTGTCCCCACCCCAGGGTGCACTGTCCAAATCAAGGTAACTCCTGGTAGGGTGGGAAGTTCACACCATTGTACCTCTTAGAGCTAAGGCTACCTTTCCCATCCCTAAATGGAAGGTCTTTGGATCACTCTGAAGATGTGATCAGTTTATGCAGGTCTTGGGTTAGGCAAATTATTCCAAAAGCAAGGGTGAAAAAAATACAGAATCTTAATTTGCCAGGTAGGATTATTGTCAAATTTTAAAGCAGGTAGAATCATTAAGGGATTTAGAGCCAGAGTCTTTTTTCAAAGAGAAAAGGACAGAAGAATAGAAGAACCATGTTTTGTTGAAGTATAGTGAGGTCATAATGTAGCAATTTATGTTTGTTTTTCCCCCTACTCTACCAGTTCAGTGTTCAGTTATACTTTCAGTCAAATAAAACAGTAATGGATTGTTAAATATATATGATTAGACATTAACTGTTCCAAATAGACAAGTACAAAAATGGAGAGAGGAAGGTATATACTTATCATTACAGAGGGCTCCCTGTGGTAGCTGGGTCTGTGTCTGGATTAAGGGACCAGTAAGGTATAGCTAGTTAGAGAAGATGAATTTGGAATTGGGAGCTCTAAGAAAGAGGTGAGTGTAGTTCCTACAGAATCTAGTTTGGATATGGGTGTTCAACGCTGTAGGTCCAGGAGCTGGAGTTATTAGCATACAGAGGTGAACAGAAGGACTTTAGCCAATGGTTTTGAAAATCTGTTCATGAAAAGTGAAGATCCTGGACAATGAAGGAAGTAGAACTGAGGGCAACTCTTCAGATGCTATGTGACATTACAGTTATTTGTAGTTATTTGTCCCTTTTCCATTTCCTCCTAAATCTAGGCAGCAGTTTAACTGGGTTACAAGGCTCCCTGTTGTTTCTCCTGTAGCTTCTTCTCCAGTTACCCCATCCACACTCCAGTTCTGGTTTTGGGCAGAGCTGCAATTGTCCTTTGTGGATTGCATGAAATCCTGCGCTGGTTTTCTAATGTGGGAAAATGTCTACTAGGGAGGCTAAGACCACCAAACTAGTTTCATTATGACCCAAGGTGCACTTAAATCCAGCCCTTCAGTGGTGGGCGACTAGCCCAGCACACTCTTCTATAGTGCTCATTAAAATGTTATTTATATTTTACAGTCTGGTCCTAAGCCATAAGTTGGGATTTTATCTTGGCAAATAGAAAAGAATAGCTTTGTGACATCAGGCCTGCAAAGTTTTAACTTCTACTGTGGAGCTGCTGGTGATTTGCAAAACAAGGTCATAGCATTTGAGGACACCTTAGTCCCATTTCAGTTCAGAGGGGCTGCAGGGAAGGGAAGAACAAGTGAAAAATCCATGATCACAAAATTAAACCAAATGTATTTTAACTTTCACCATCATTTTAAAAGCAGATTTAATGTCTGCCAAAAGTACAAAATCAACAACTCTGAAGAAAACATACTTTGGTCCTGAACGAAACAGAAGGTGGAGAGTCTTCCTAGACTCTCTTAGAACTCTCATTCCTATCACCAAAATGATTCCAGATTGACCAAAGTACCATTATCCTGGTCATTTTCAAGTACACCAAACTATCTGGATTTTTACCTCAGTAGGACAAATTAAATTAACATTTAATGGTGTGTTTCCGGCATTGTTCATGCTTCATAAAGAATAACTTGTTTTATCTGACTCAAGGCAACAAAGCCAAATAAGGGTTTCAAGAAATGAATCTTTGCTAGGTCTAGAAATTAAGTTTCCCTGAGTTCTTCTGAGACAGCAAAGACTCTTCATTGTCTATAAAACCAACCAAATGATACCACCACCCTTCCAAGACAACCATTAAGAATTACAGCTAGAACCTGTTATGAGAACAAATTTTTTTGCAATATCCTCACAAAGACCAAATGAAAATCAGAGGCCATCTCTCAAATGGCAATAGGCCAAACATCTGAGACCTCTAGAGATGCTTGACGTCTTGCCATGTGTCATCACAATCAAATCCAGGAGAGGGGATTCTCGGCTGAGTTTCACTCGCTACCAGTAAGGGGCATGTATGGAATAATAAGCGATTCAACTCTTAACACACTGCTTAGAACCTAACGTATGCCTAATACCGTTCCCAGAAAGAGGATATGGGCACTGTGTATCAAAGATGGTGTTAGCTCTTCAGCAATCGACAGCCTGGTGATATTTCATTGGAGGGCCACCTTAATCCTGTGTTTTGTATGATTCTGAGATTACTGTGATTGCTATATGGAACTCTGCTGAAAACAATGAATCCTTTCTGAGCTGCAGAATGGTGAACAACAAGGTCAATTACAGAGGTTTTCTTTCTTCTTTTGTTTTTTTTTTTAAAGAAAAGTTTAGGGGAAAGCAACTACTTCACTGACCCAAGAGAGCTCTTATTACCAAATAGTAATCTCAGACCTTAACAGTTACACAGCACAGTTTACCAAAGGTGCATGCTCCCCCCAAAATCATGGGAACTTAACATATTATTTTATGATTTCCTAACCAACATGTGAAACTAGAGGATGTCTTGCCATTTCTGTTTGAAGAAGATATGTACTAGGCTGCAGAGAAATGTATCTGTACACAGGGATTCTTCAAATTCATAAGTATATTCAGGAACAGTCAACGTCATGCATCTAATTATAATCTAAATATAAATATCATCCTGTAATTATCTAAATATAATCATGCAAATTAATAAATACCATCACTTTCCAGCAGTTGACTTTTACCCCCCAGGGCCATTTTTCACAAAGAAGCAAAGTTATCATCTATTCACAGGATCTGCTGCATAGATGATGATTAGAAAGAACCATAAGCTCTAACTGGAGATGCAAACACAAGGTGGATGGCTGGGCCCACTCAGGAATCAAGTGATTTGTTCTCAGACAATAATGTGTGTGATGCTGATGCTTGTCTCAGCAAAACTGAAAATTACTATTTTTTCATAGACCTTCAGGGTTATCTGAAAATCATTGCCGTGCTCAATGCTAAGTTCACACATTCTCAGAGATAAAAAGGGCAAAGAAGGAGGAAAAATAATTTGTAGCTAATTAGTCACATGTTATTTTCCTGTCATTTAGAGTATTAAGAATGCTTTTGAAAAACATCATGGCCTGAGTAGTGGCCTAGTGGTTATAGCACTTGCCTGGCATGTGCGAGGATGAGGGTTTGAACCCCAGCACCACATACGCAACAAAGTGTGAGAGCAACGAAAGCCACATGCAAAACTAAATGAAGTTGATTTTCTTTCTGTCTCTCTCACTGTTCCTCTCTCTTTAAAAAATAAAAAAAATATAAAATAAAAACCTCAGAATTAGGGAAACACAAGTTAAAACAACACTGAGATTTCATCTCACATCAATCAGAATGGCAGTTATCAAGAATACAAATAATAAAATAAGTGCTGGAGAGGATGTGGAGATAAAGGATCACTTTTTTATTGTAGGTGGGATTGTAAATTAGTACAATCACTGTGGAAATCACTATGGAGGCTAGGCATGGAGCCACCAAATGACCCAGCCATACCATTCCTTAGTATTTACCCTGAAGAATTGAAGTCATCATACTACAATGATACATTCATACCCATGCTTATAGCTTCACAATTCACAATAGCCAAACTATGGACCAGCCTAGGTATCCATCAACAGATGAATGGTTCAAGAAAATGTGGTATATATACACAATGGAGTTTATTCAGTCATAAAGAAAAATGAAATTATGTCATTTGCAGGAAAATGGATAGAACTAGAGAACACTATGTTAAGTGAGCTAAGTTAAACTCAGAAGGGTAAGTAAGGATTGTATGTTTTCTCTCAAATGTGGAAGCTAGGAAGGAGAAAGGAAAAGAAAAGTGTATGTGGGGAGGATGTCATGAAAATCAAAGTGAC
Organism: Aplodontia rufa; assembly: GCA_004027875.1. NCBI lineage: Eukaryota > Metazoa > Chordata > Mammalia > Rodentia > Aplodontiidae > Aplodontia > Aplodontia rufa. The sequence goes on along the minus strand of PVKS010005433.1, from coordinate 3,713 downwards.
ATCAGTAAAGGAAAGGAACAAAGGAGTGAGAAGTAGAGAAGGAGTGGGGACAGCCCTGGTGAGGGATATTGGCCAAATTATATTGTTATGTCGTTCGCGTGCATGAATATGTAACAAATTCCACCATTATTCCAACTATAATGCACCAATAAAAAATGTGGGGGGAAATAGTTCCAATCTCAGTTAAAAAATAAAAATAAAAACCTTGCAAGGCAATGACTACCAGACATTTTCCATAACATAGATGTGTTTTTGCATTTCATGTACTATCCCAAGAGGGGATCTAAGCAGGAATTTGTTTTCACTCTACACGGGAAATAACCCAAATAATTTGTTATATACTTCTTAATGACCACAGCAGTGAACTCAAATCATTTTTTAAACTTGCCAATTCTATGATACTACTCTGTAAGTGTGATATGTACAACAACCTTTGTCTGAAGATCAAATGGTTTCTTTTAAATATGCTCACTTTAAATTTTAAAAATTCTTCTGGAATGGGTCATAAATTTAAGCTAGACTGTAATGTAGTTAAGTAGGATTTCCCTATATTTCAAAAAATAAAAAATAACTTGGGATAAGTAAGTGAAAAACATTAGGGCATGCAACATTTTCACAATGGATATTTTACATATATAAAAGTTTTCTTCTAGATGTTGAGGTTGTCACACAAAGGGAGTCCATAATTGAAGTTTCTACAGCAGCAACTATTTAAGAAGAATTTGTTAACAGCAGAATTCAAAACCAAGTTGCACCTCTGACTATGCACTGGTTAACAGAGAAATGTAACTCAGCTACTGCTTCAACTCTGGCCTAAAGGGACTATTTCCAGGAGTGGGAGGGAAGACCAAATGTACAGAAATCTTGGCAAACTCTCATCCAGGAAGACTATAGAGATTTCATGCATAGGGCTGTTGTTTGCTAGGAGGTATTACCTTTCTTCAAATTCCATTTACACCACTGATTTCCTCTTTTCTCCTGGGCTAAAATGTTCAGTAAATATATAAATTGATTAGCGCCCTGCTGAACACCTTCCTTGCACAAGTACCAAGTGATGAGCATCCTTTAATCTGTAGCAATAAAGAAGTAGGTCATAAAAATTAATTATGAAAAAATCAGAGGTCCTGGATTCAAATCCTTGTTCTGCAGTTAGGAATAGAATAATCTGGATTTAATCTCAGGTTCCTCGTTCATAGGATGGGGCAGAGATAACAATGACACACCCACTGTCCACCTTCTCATTTCATGAGTAGCCTATCAAAAGTCTCCTGGAACTCAGGATTAAGGATGGAGCACTAATGAGCCTTTGGAAATCTGTGGATTTCCCTTTCTATGGATAATAAAGGGTTAAGCTTCGCTCTGAAGGTGAATGTCTTGTCCTCAGTGCTGAATCTCATCTAAAGCATGGACTGAGAAAGAAGCCTACACTCTGAGGAACCAGTTTGTTCATTTCTCAACTTCACACAAGTGTGCCATCTCGCTCAGGTGTTGGTCCCACAAGTACAGGTGCTAGTACCTACCTCAAGTGAAGACATTCTTACCTTCTCAACCCAAGCGTCAGCTTTGGGGGAAAAGGTCTTATAAATCCTTGTATTCCTCTGAGCACTCAGTATAACATGGTACCTTGAAAAGAAAAGAGTCTCAACAAATGTCTGTGGCTTGATTATTTTAAAAATGAGCTTCAGGGGTTTTTATAAAAAGCAGGTCCAACAGAAGAATCCTTTTATGTTTCATCAAAATGGGGCTAATAAGGGCTAGAGTGGTGGCTCAGCAGTTACAGTGCTGAGCCTCTCTCTCTCTCTCTCTCTCTCTCTCACTGTTCTCTCTTCAAAAAAAAAAATTAAAAACAAAAAGGGCTAATAAAGAATCCAGGAGTAACCAATTTGGACACGAATTTAGCAACAGCCTGTTTTTCCTTTGTTTCTTTCTTCCTTTCTTCATTTTCGTTTGGCACATCACAGATATACTATACTAATGAAAAATGTTTTAATTGACATTCATCATGTTTGAGAAGGTAATAAATGCTCCTTAATTAAAAATCAAGTCTACCAAGATAGTCTGTCCCATTCCCAGATGCCCATCAGAAATGACTGCTAAGATCCATAGTATCTTCCAGATTGTTTATCTAATTTTTAATGTATGTATTAACTTCTATTATTATTTCCTAGAAACATGGTTATATATTCATTTGGAACTTGATTTTTTCATAACAATGCATTGCGAAGTTTTCCATGTTAGTACACACCTTGTTCTTTTTTAGTAATTAAGGCACAGTACAGAAGTTTCTTGTTATTCAACTATTCATTATCATTATCTGAACCCCAGTAGTTGCTAAGTTGTGTAGGGAAGCAGAAATTGGTCATAACAGGAAAATATCCACTAATGAACTGACCACTTACTAAATTAGTCCCCTCTTAAATAGCCCTCCCAACTTAATACCGGCATCTACCCCAATTTTGCTGATTGTAGATGTTATAAACTTCCTACAACACAATGTAAATAAAACACATTTCAGTTGCAATATAAAATTGCTAATCTTGCAAAAGATGTAGGATTTTATGAAGTTGTTTAAAGTGATTGTGGAGAAGTATTCCACAAGCAAAGGAGTATCTGGCAGTGTTAGCCCAGTTAACAATTAAAGATGAGAAAAATAACAAGGATGATATCAGGATAAATTCTTCAAAAGGAGAATTATTTGAATATCAAAGGATTAAGAGAGACTCTTAGGAAAACTGAAGCAGAATCCATATTTTCTTTCAAAATGACTCATGTCATTCTGCTGTAGAAGTCAGAATGAACTGAAAGGTGTCAAAATTTCCTATCAAATAATCTTGTCAAAAATAATCTCCCTCCACCAGATCAATACTTGATTCATTTTTGTTTATTCTAAAAATTAAACCAATATTGTAATTAGAGTGCTTGTTAAATTTATATATGCTTATATGTATATGTAAATAGCTTCAAATATACCTAAAGATAAGCTTTACTTTTATTTTTACAAAACAGACTCAATCGAACCTTTTTTTCCCCCAATCTTTACTTTGTGATGCGAGTCCCTATTTATTACATTTGCAGCTTTCAACAGTCACATTATGGCAAACAGAAGCAACAGACGCTGAAAATAAGGCTCCTAACAGACTAATCAGATTCTCTAGTCTCTCTCCAGGAGGCCTTTAGAAGCAGGACTGGCTGCTTTGGAAGGAGTAAAGCCCTGGGGTGTTTGGACAATTTGGGGGGAGGGAAGAGGTCTTAAGAGAGGAGAAAGGCAGTGGACTTCCTCTGGCACTAATCTGGAACATAAATGTTTGGGCCTAATGTAATTTGAAAAAATAAAAAAGATGTAACTTCATTTGTGTCCAAGCTGGTAAAGCAAGTTATACCAGTTAAGTGTGGATATATCAGGATTTATTTTTAGAAGTTACCTTCTGACTGGTATTTGGGTTACTTCCAATTTTTTGCTACTACCAACCATGTGGCAGTGAACAACCATGTACAAACCTATCTAAGTGAACCCGCACAAGTTTGTAAGAAAAATTTCTAGAAGTGGACCTCCTGGATATATTAGAGAAGATATATTAAAAATGTTAACAGGTAGGGGGCTGGAGCGGTGGCTCAGCGGTTTTGGGGCTTGCCTGGCAAGCACAAGAAGCCGGGTTCAAACCCCAGCACCATGTACACAACTAAGTGTTGAAGCAACGAAGGCCATGTGAAAA
>PVKS010005432.1:0-85090 GCA_004027875.1 Aplodontia rufa | reverse complement strand
GTTTTGACAATGTTTCCTCCTTATCTGTATCCTGTATCACAATATACATCTAATAAATGTGGGAAAAAAAAAAAAAAAAAAAACATTCAATTTCCCAGTGACTATGGGAAAATCCCAGTGACTATGGGAAATATCTACGCTCCAGTTTTGTTACTTAGAAAATGGCATAATACAGCTTCTCCTTAATTTACAGAAAATAATATAATTTGTTCTATGATCCACAGCGTTGTTATGCAATGAGGTAACTTTCATGAAACCATTATATAATTGTAAAGTGTCAATACTATTATGTTGGGGGTATTTATTTTGCAACAACTTAGAAAAAAGGAAAAGGGACTGAAGACCTGTTTGATTTTATAGCTGAAGATTACTTTTTAAAAAGGCAGATTTACAAATACCATATTATTGCAGTAAAGTAATCTAAATTTATCTATGTACTATAGTTATATTTTAATCACAAGATTGCTTTAACCAACTAAAATGAAGGACTGTGACCCCATTTTCAAAATCTATTTTATGACTTTAGTTTTCTTCTGGTCATGTTAGAGTGTAAGCACCTTCTTAGCTTCAATCCTTGGTACCACCCTCCCCCCAAAAAAAAAGGGCAGGGGCAGGGGTCTGGAGATGTTGTTCAGTGGTAAAGTGACCCTGCTTTTAACCCTAGTACCAACAAAGCAAGCCTCACAAACTCAAAATAAGTGTAAGTCTGGCTGGAGAGGTGGCTCCGTGGTGGAGCACTTGTCTGGCATGTGGGAGGGTCCTGGGGTTTGATCCCCAGTATACACAAATAAATAAAGGAAAAACTAACCAGACCAAAACAAGAAAATAACTCTCTCTCCCTATCTTAAAAAAAAAAAAATCAGTGCTAAGTCAAAGTTCCTTTATTTTATTATTTAATTCAATACTTAATAAATGCTGCATATCTGGGAGAAAAATCTTCTGGATATCTACAGAGAAAGAAAGGTCGGTAAAAGGAAGAAAAGTCTCAAATCCTGAAAGGCTATAACATACAGACCTTTTGTGTGATGCATTATGTGACTTCATCATACACTGATGTAGTAATCTTGTGTCCTATGCTTTCCTGGACAAAAATGTCATAGATTAAACTGCTAAAGATTATCCTTTAAGATGAATTAGTCAGGGGCTGGAGTGGTGGCTTGGCAGTTACGGCTCTTGCCCGACATGCGCAAGTACACGGGTTCAAACCCCAGAACCCACATACACAACTAAGTGTCAGAGCAACAAAAGTCATGTGAAAACCTCAATAAAAATTGATTCTCTCTCTCTCTCTCACTGTCCTTCTCTCAAAAAAAAAAAAAAAAGATGAATTAGTCAGAACAAGGAGTTATTATTTCTGCCTACTCATTAATATGCATGCATCAATTTATTAGTCAACAGAGTAAGGTATGATATTACATGTTAAGATGTATTCGGGGTAAAAAAAAAAAGCCTGTATGTAACTCCAAATCCCAAGCGATAATGAAAGCACATTAAAAAAAATATGTTTCAAACTGAAAAAGTTCACCAGTGTAAGAAACAAAGATCTCATGGTATACAATTCTTTCTTAAGCAATTAATGGGAGTGTAGCTCAGAAACAAAGCAGTCCTGGATTCAATTCCCCGTGCCAAAACAAACAACAACAACAAAATGCCAGTTTTACTTAAGAATGTCCCTGTTAAGGCTGAAGCAGTGGCTTAGTGTAGAGCACTTGCCTGGCACACATGAGGAACTGGGTTCAAACCCTAGTACCACATACACAATGTAGTGTCAGAGAAGCTAAAATCAGAGGGAAAAAGTAAATAAAACTGATCTGTCTTTAAAAAAAAAAAAAAAGAATATCCCTGTATTTGAAAAAGTAAAAATTATTATTTAATTAAATCTTGACTCACTATCTTTTAATATTTAATGTGACAAATGGAAAGTATGCATCAAGGTCTCCTACTATGTACCAAAGTATGATGGTTGTGATGAAGAAAAAGCACTTGTGCAATTGTACTGTGTGCTGAAATCAGTCACTTTTTTCATGGCACACCATTACTACTGAACAAATGACTGGCAGAAAAATTATAGCTATTTGAGTTTGAGTATTTGACAGATGAAATAAGCCTACTAACAGGTCTGACAGCATTAACTGCCAATAACAAAATGAGTTTTCAAATAAAAATGAAAAATTTCAAAAACTATCAGCCAACATGAGCATGACAGATTCTCAATGCAGAAAGACTTTTATCATGAGATCAGTGGTGACATTAACAGATACCATTTTTTTGATATCACATTCTGAAATGTGTTTGGAAAGTTGCTTGCCAAGTTCTAACAGTATCAATGAAAAATATTCATAATTATCTGGAAAACTACTAAAATATTCCTACCTTTCCCAATTACAGATCTGTATGGGGCTAGATCTTCTTGGTACTCTTGAACCAAAGGATGAATGCAGGAGGAGGAAGACATGGGAATCTGTTATCTTCTATTACATTAAATAATAAAGAGATTTGAAAAAGTATAAAATATCACTCTTAGTTTTTAGAAATGCCATATCTTTACACAAAAACGCTATTTATATTAACATGTAATTGATTTATTATTATTTTAAATATGTAATGTTCAATATTAATTTTGAAAACGGCAAATGTCAATGGATAAAATCAATGTAAACCCAGAGCTCCTTGAGATCTTTTGTGATTTCTTTAAAAGTATAAAGGGATCCTGAGAACAAAAGGTTGTTGTAAACTGTTGAACCAGGCCATGTGTACTAATATCACTAATTTTCAAAAATAATGATGACAATTATTTGAAAAACTGAGAAACCTAAAAAAGGACTTTGTTTTGTGAAATTTCAGCATGCTTTCTCTTGCATAATAAAAAAGTATATAATTTTTTTTTAAGAGAAAGAGGGGTAGTGAGAAAGAAAAAGAATAAACCTTATTCAGTTCTTCATGTGGCCCCTGTTAATCTGCTACTTTATTGTGTATGTGGTGCTGGGGTTTGAACTCATGTACTTGCACATGCCCAAAAGGGACTGTAACCACCAAGCCACCGTTCCAGCCTCTATAATATTTTTCGTATACATTAAAAGGAAATATTCACACAATTTGCAAAACTATAAACCAATGTGGCTATGTCTGATAAGTCATTAATAAAACAAGGTATTAAGCTTAGTCCTTAGTATTTATAAGGCCCTTCTTAATACTACTTTCTTTTAAAATATAAATTAGTTATTCAAAGGTATTTCTTTTCCTTCTTTATTTATTTATTTTTTTTTTTTGCAGTGCTGGAATTGAACACATGGCCTCGACTATACTAGGCAAGTGGCCTACCACTAAACTCCACCATGAGCTCAAAGTATTGTTTATTTTATAGCCATATTTTCTCTCTCTTCTTTAAAAACCATTATAGTCTTTTTTTCCTTCCCAATTATTATTGACAAAGAATAAGACAATTTAGTCTGGAAGGTAGAAGACCTGAATTATGATTATGGGATATTGAGTCATTACGAACCTTTTGTAAAATATGTTGGGTGTCCCACTGAAGGACCTCCTAGATCCTTTGCAGCTCTGATATATATATATATATATATATATATATATATTTTTTTTTCTTTTCCCCTTTTGGCAGTACTTCGGATTGAACCCAGGGGCATTTTATCACTAAGCTACAGACCCAGCCTTTTTTAAATTTAAAAATTGAGATAGGGATCTAAGTTGCTTTAGGCCTTGCTAATTTGCTGAAGCTGGCCTCAAACTTTTGATCTTCCTGCCTTAGCCTTCCAATTTGCTGGGATTACAGGCATGAGCCACAACACCCAGCTGGGGTGAAATCTTAATACACCATTGATGAGATCTGGTTAAACAACCTACTGACTCCTTACCCTGCATGTGACATACCTGCTAATTCAACTGAACAACTCTGACATTATAGCTTTACTATATATGTACCTTTTTAAAAAATCCATTTGTATGGGCTGAGCAGTGGCTCGGTGGTTACAGTGCTTGCCCGGCATGAGCAAGTACACAGGTTCAAACCCCAGCACCCAACGTACACAATTAAGTGTCAGAGTAACGAAAGCCATGTGGAAAAACTCAATAAAAATTGATTCTCTCTCTCTCTTTTTTTTTTTTTAAATCCATTTGTAAAATATGACTCATTTATGGGTATGTGTGTTTTAGTACTGGGAACTGAACCCAGGGTACTTTAAAACTGAGTTACAGGGGCTGGAGCAGTAGAGCTGTTGCTTGGCATGCACAAAGACCCAGGTTCAAACCCCAGAACCACATATACAACTATGTGTCAGAAAAACAAAAACAAGATGAAAATCTAAATAAAGTTTAAGCTCTCTCTCTCTCTGTCACTCTTCGTTTCTTAAAAACAAACAACTGAGCTACACCCCTAGTCCTTTTCATTTTTTATTTTGAGGCAGGGTCTCACTAAATTGATGAAGCTGAACTTCATTGAACTTGCAATCCTCCTGCCTCATCCTCCAGAGTTGCTGGGATTATAGGCATGTTTAAAAAAAACAACATTACTAAAAGTATTCTTTTTTTTAAATCTCAAGCTTGTCATCATCCTAACAAGGCAACACGATAACTAATTTATGTCATCCAGGTGTGGGAATGCTACTGGGGGCTAGCATTGAATACAATCATTACAATACTATGAAAGTATATATAAATAATACTATTCCTTTATGAGGTATAATTGACCTACAACACACTATACATATTTTGAAGTGTATTAATTAGAAAAATTTAAACATATGTATACAAACACCCATGAAACCACTTGGTATTACAGTAATACCCCTTTAAAAGATAAGGTTAGTAAGACACAGATAAAGAATCTTGCTGAAGACACATACATACTAAGAAATGAGCCAAAATTAAATATCAGGCAGTTTCATTTCACAGCCAGTTAAAAAGTATCCAAACAACTATTAAGGGCCTGCTATATCTGGTCTTGTGATCTAATAAACAAAAATTATTTTCTTTGGCTTAATTAAAACAGCTACTCGTGGAGACCATCATTTGACTGGTATTATTTAGTAAGTATTTAACATAACATATTTATTCCATACATGACAACTCCGCAAACTAAAGATTATGATCACAGAGATTATAAAATAAGCTTAGGGATGTTGCTCTTTGACAAGAGCAACTTGTCAAAGATAAATTAGCTACTAAGTGGCAATCCAAATGCACAAAGGCCATGGAGTTTTCTTCGATATCACCTTTCTAACACAAAGCTTTTTATGAGTAAAGATCTTTGAAGATGACTGACTGCTAGCTTACTCCTTTAAAATTTTCAGATGCTCACTGTAAAACTGGACAGATTACTGAGGAAGTTTGAAGCCAAACTGAGTCATGAGGCTGAAATTCCATTTACTGCCAACCAGAGTGCAAATCAAAAAAGCTTATTTATTTTTATTCACAATCCAAGCTTTTTTTTTTTTATGTGCTAGATAAGTCACAGAGCTTTAATTTGTGGCAGGTTGAAGCAAGCTTATTAAGAATGCTAGTTACCAAGTGCACATCCACTTGTCTGGGCTAGCCCACTGCCACATTCTTGTAGCAGGGTTAAATAGCAGTTTAGTCACCTCATAAGAAAGCACACTGTTAAAAATGAAATGATTAATAATATTCTGGAACCCATGGAACAGTAAAAGAGATGTGCAGGTCAAGGTCAATTATCTACAAAACTCCTTTGTAAATAGGTGTTCGCCACCTGGCCTTGCTAAGTTCTCAATTGATTTGCCAAATTGGAAAAGTTTAATGAACTAAATACCAACAGTAACAAATTGTGAAGTTTTCTGCTACATATATAAGCACAAATGCCACTATGCAAAAAAGCAGAGAGAAGAAATAAGGATGGGTGCTACAGAGAGCTTCATTTTAGACTCTTAAGATATTAGACTTGAATGTGTCCTTGGAATTCATAAATTGCTAGTGTCCCAACCAGTAGAACACAAATCATGAAAGTCTTATTAGGTGAGTTTGGTGAAGCTGCCACACCTTCCCTTGCCAAGCATCCTCTGCCCCATTTGAAGCTAGTAACGAGAATTTCCAGAGAAAAGATATCAGCAAGTCTACTCAAACTATCTGTAGTCCTACCATCCACAAAAGATTCTAAATGAGAGGCAGTATCTCTTCACACAAAGATCTAGCTTAATCTTTCTACTTATCTTGAATGGGGGAGAGTGGAGAGAGGGAACTGAGGTACAGTGAGAAAAATTTGTTTGCCAAGTTTCACATCTGCTTAATGACAGCATGAGCACGTTTTCTTGACTCCTAATCTAGAATTTTCTACCAATATAACTATTGCTTTTCAAAAATATTATAGCTAGTTGCAAAATAAAAGTATCTTGGTTTAATTTTCTCAAAAATGTTTAGAAATATATGTGAAAAAAATTTTAAATGTTTAATTCTTTTTTGTTTCATTCTTTTAATAATCTGACAGGATTTTAAAAATCAAGTAGAATCACTGGATGATGACTCATATTAAAATTGCTCACATTTATGTGTTCCAATACTTATTCAATCTTATCTTGAGTTTTCTATTAACAAGAGGTTACAACACAAAGATTTTTTCTTTTTCTTTCTTTTTTTTGTAAGAGAGAGAGAGAGAGAGAGAGAATGAATCCATTTCATTTAGTTTTTCATCTGGTTTTCGTTGCTGCAACACTTGGTTGTGTATGTGGTGCTGGGGTTCCAACTTACTTTCTTGCACATTCCAGGGAAGTGCCATAACTGCTGAGCCACTGCTCCAGCCCTACTGTTGTTTTAAATTTCTATAGCATTTCAAAACCCCCAAACTGATTATATCATAGGGAGGTGTAACAGAATTAGCAAAATTTCTAAACAGATACAATTTTGTTAACTAAATTATAGATAACACAATATTCTTGGTCTTTATTACTTATTGATTCTAGTAAGTACACTAGAAGTTCTGAAGTACTTCAGAATATCAGAAAATTTCTGAAGAGCATTAAGTAATACAACAAGAACTACAGTCCTATTAGACCAGCCTGACACTACCTTAGTGGCATAGTCTCTCTCACACGATCAGTAAGCCATTTCGGTTAAATCAAATGTTCTGTTTTGACACTGCCCCTGACAGTGGGATTGCATGCCTCTAGTTCCAGCTACTCAGGAGGCTGAGGCAGGAGGATTACAAATTTGAGGCCAGCTTGAGCTAATTAATGAAACCCATTCTAAAACAAAATTTAAAAAAATAAAAATAAAAAGGGCTGGAGACGTAGCTCAGAGGCAGAATGCTACTGGGTCCAATCTTCAGTACATGGTGGAGTGGGGTGGGGTAAATTCTATTTTAAAGTCAACTCTTCCAGAGAGGCCAATAATCCATACTGTGAATTAAAATGGACCTTATTTTTCATTTCCTCTGTCTGCTGCTTTATGGAGTTTAATTGCTTCTGAGCACCCTCTGGTGGAGGGCAGAAGAGGGAAAAAACAAAACATTAAACAACACTGCTTCTAATCAGTAAAACTGGTTAGTGGAAAAAGAGATCTGGAACATGCACAGATTTCTTTTAACTCTGTTCTTTTCCCCCATACTAGTCAATACTTTAGAGCTAGTTGATGAATAAATTATGCTAACTATATAGTTGCTCAGAGTCAATAATTTAGTTATTCAAAAAACACTTATTAAAATCTTATTATATGTTTGCCACTTGAATTACAGCAACCTGGTCTTACAGCCTGGCTTTTGTTATTTAATGTCATTTCCCAGGGAAGTTGTATGACCTCATAAGATCTTTGCTTCATCATCTGAGAAACAGGAATAGCTAAACAGTGCCTAGCATAGTGGACTTAATTTGTTTTGTTAACTTTAAACAAAACAAAACAATAGACATAACACACACAAAACATTTTATTTTTGGGTCCTTGACAAAAGAAAGATACCATATAGATATTTTCAGTTGCAAGCTCCAAATGTTTCTGTCTTTAAGAATCTAAACCTAGGGGCTGGAGCGGTGGCTCAGCGGTTAAGGTGCTTGCTTGGCATGCATGAGGACGCAAGTTCAAACCCCAGCACCACGTCCCACAATGAAGTGTTAGAGCAATGAAAGCCACATGAAAAACTAAATAAAATTGATTCTCTCTCTCCCTCTCTTTCTATCTCACAAAAAAAAAAAATCTAAGCCTAGATGAATACTATTGGTATCATTTGGGTGTTTTTCACAAACTATCTCAACTACACTGAATTATTACGTGTTCTCAAACATACACAGAACGACCAAGTATCTTTTTTTTTTGAAATTTTTTTTATTATTAGAATATAGAAATACAGTTGAGGGAGAAACATTATCAAAACATTGTCAATCAGTGGATATAAACTTTGTTATTGAGAGGAAAAACCAGATCATGGATAACCACCTTGGATTTTACCTTTTACATTTTCCCCCAGAAGAGCTCATGTGTTGAGACCAAGTATCTTTTAAAATTTATTTTACATTAGTTTTTTATTACATTTTTTATTTACATTAGTTTTTTATTTACATTGCATTTTTTATTTACATTATAGTTTTATATAATGATGGGATTAGTTGTCACATATTCCTAGATGTGCACAAATCAGCAATACAATTTCAGAACCAAATATTAATTAATATTTTCATATCCAATATATCCAAAAGATGTTCACCAATTTTTAGTAAAACATTTTCTTCCTAACAAAGTTTAATTTTTTAAGGATTGCTTATTTCATTCCACAAAACAAATGTTATGGAGAGTGTTTTAGTTTAGAGCTTGGAGCACTTGTAAGAGCCCATCTCCAACATCACTCACTACCTGCTTATGATTGAGATCTTAAAAGGAATAAATTACAAAGTGATATCCAAAATTAGAGCTTGCCAGGGGGTTCCCACTGAATTCTTAGGATAAACTTAACCAAAATTGAAAGACAAGAACAAGAGGCTATAAAGTGCACAGGAAAGAGGTGTCCTGACTGCTGTAGTAACTTTAGGAGACCAGTTAAGTCTACTGAAAATACTAGATTTGAAAACATTTAACTAATCTAGAACTATTTTCTGTTGCTGCATTAAAGCAAAACAGATATCGTTCTTCTATTTCTTTAGGCTACATGGTGCCTTTCTTCAATGAATGCTGCCTGGAGCGTGACTGTATGTGTGTAAAACATGAGGCGGGGGTAACATATGGAATGACCACTGTACATAAAAGCAAAGGGACCTGGGTTAAAATCCTACATGTGGCTCTTATTTATTGTGTGATCCTGAACAACTCTCTTAGTTTTATCACCTATAAAATGAAAATTCTGGAATAGCTTTTTCCTTACTTTGAACAATTTTTTTCTCTGATCTACCTTAACTATTTTTCCAGTATTACATTTTTGTATACTGTATATAGGTTTGTTTGCTCAATGATTGCAAAATCTGTCTTGTACTTGCCTAATACTAGACTTCTGCTTGTTTATTATTTTTGCCTGGGTTTCTTTTACCATTCTTTACAACTTGTCCACTTTATAAGTGTATGAGGTTCATATGTGAAAATGTAACTAATGTACTTCAAACCTCAGTTCAACCTCTTCCTAAAATTAGCCTTCTTTACTTTCCTCAACCTCAAAATTTTCTTGGCCCTCTAAAACACTTGTGTTTCAGTATTCAATCATACCCAGCGACATTTGGACAAATGTAAAAGAAATAATTATCTTTTATTCAGCTAGTTCCTAATGGGAAGACCATAATACCCTAGATGGGAGGTGAGTAGGTGGAAAAATGGATTTCACAGACAGAGGTTTAATGTGGGTGGGCCAAGGAGCTAAAGCAGACTGAGGGGAAAAGTCAAATTCCTAGAGATCAATACTGTTGTACTACATTTGTAGAAGTCTGCCCAGGCCATACCCTGTATAACATTAAAGTCACTGAGAAAGAAGTAGTCCTAAGAGAAAGCAGCAACACTGCTTCAATTAATGCAGTGGATCAGGGGACCTGCTGTTAGAGAATGTTCCACTGAATTAGGAGGAATTGCACTCCAAAATATTCACTCCATGTCTCCCAAATAATTTTCATTTGAGACAAGGAAGTTTCTAGAAAAATGTGTCACTATATGGCAGTTTCTTTAGTTAAGTACATGTCATACACTTTCTTGGAGAGATGTAAAAGCAAATGTGATTATGAACTTGGGCTTCAAGTTCATAATCAGAGTTGCTAAGAGTTGACCTGAGATAGATTCTCAATTTCCACCTCTCCAAAGTTTTCTAAGTCAAAATTGTTGTGAGAGTTAAAGAATATATGCATGTCTGCCTATCTATCTACACTTCAAGACTGATCCATTATCTCTCTGTCTATACTTGAAGATATGGAATTTACTATATAAATCTGGGTCAACAGATAGTACTAAATTGTCTAAAGTAGAATGCTTAACTAAGTTCCTGAGCAAACACAGTGTGTCAAGAACTCAGCAGAGTGCTATGGATAGAGTCAATGGTAAACAGCTTCTGCTATGATAAAGCTAATGGTTTTCTAGGATCTAAATTTGTGAACATTAAAATATACATTATACTAACTATACTTTATTCTGTTATACCTAGTTTTTGTTACCACCTGTTAGTGAGAATGAAACAAGGATAGTGTGCCACACTGCCATTCTGCAGACAATAATAATAATAATAATAATAAGGCTCAAGATCACAAAATTAACAGATGTCAGAAAGGAGTTAAAAACTAACATAAGCTGACTCCTAGGTTTTCTTTCATGGTTTTACCTTCACTTAATGTGAAACAGCCTGGCTAGTTTGTAAAACCTTTAATTTGGGGAGGGAGGTCAGGAATATGGCATGCTCAATTGTGAAAAAAATTAAGTCTAAAAATATCATTAATTATCAAAACTAAGAAATAGATTTTAAGGCATATAAAAATGACAATGAGAGACTGAAGCAGTGGTCAGCAGTTAAAGCACTTGGCTGTGATGTGCAGGGACCTGAGTTCAAGCCCCAGCATCATGTACACAACCAAGTGTCTGAAAAACGAAGCCCAGATTGAGGAATCAGAGGGAGAAGACAGTGAAAGAAAAAGAGAAAAACTTTTGTTGGAAATTTTTTTTCTCTCTTTTCTGGAATGCTACAGTAGCCTACAAATTTGTAAAGAAAAATCTCACTTTAAATTCTCTGTACTTCTCAGGCAGTCATACACATCATGTCACTTGAATTATTTTGTTGAGGATACTTTTTAAATACTGCTGCCAAATAAAACGACAATGAATTCTGCTTAAAGAACAGATTTTAAAAGATTTATCAAATCTTCCCTGGTTCCTAATCTTCTCAAATATACCATTGTACATATATATTATACTGGTTTATATGGGACAGTATAATATACTGAACACTTATGAAAGTAACTGAAAAACAAACTTTAAGTACTTTTCTGATTGTGAAAACATACTTTCCCAGAAAAGAATATAATTTTCTATATACCAATTGATACTTCAATGAATTATCAAAGCAAGAAGTATATAAACAAAACTTTGTTACCAAAACTCAAAACAAATACCAATAAGAAACATATGTTAAAAATATTTTCATGTCTTCTAATAATTTATATTTCATGATAATTATTGTTGCTATTTAATTAGGTTCTATGGAACCATTTCCTAAAAGGTATTTACCAGTTTATGTTAACTGGGTGAAAAATCTTTTATGGAAGCAGTGTGTTCAGGTTATAAAAGCAGCAGTACTTATTTTAACTCCCTACAAAGTGTTGCTGAGATAATTACTGCTGACAGCTTTATTCAAGGTTCATTTCACTTTTTCTGCAATTTTTCTCTGGTTAGAAGTTCAACAGAGCCCATGGGAAGCCACACCCCTCACACCTGTTAGGCTTCTTCATGTTACTAAGGGCTAGTATGGACATGTCACTTCAAATTAGTATTGTACCAGGGTGCTAACTGTGACAATTACTCATCACAGGTTTAACTTTTCAAAAAGTTTCTAATTTAACCACAAAAACAGTGTCACAAAATGTAATTTAAACCTATAAAAGCAGATTATATAAAAACATTGAGAGAGCCACAGAACAGGTTTTCAGGGTTGAGCTTTGTGTAGTATCTGAATTATGCAAGAATACTATATAACTAAACATTTCCTTCAACTAATTCAATAATGTATTTCCAGCTAAAGCAAAAGGCTACATACTCTTCCTTTGGCAAACTTCCCAAAGGAATGACATAGCTTTATACTAGCTAGAAAGAAAGCAGTCTTCAAGTATGTGTTTTAAACCATTTGCAAACCAGAAATTATCATTACAGAGGGTAGATACTGACCCAAAAAGAAAAGAGAAAACCTCACACTCTTAAATGTGTTTCAAGCTAGTTATTACAAGTCTCTCTGTTTCAAGTGCAAAAATAATCTCAGAATTATGCCACCTCTGAAAAGACCTGGGTTGGGTGGAGGTGATTAATATGGACTGCTGTGAGGCTAATTGTGGATCTTCAGTTAATTACTTTCCGTTGATAGGGGATTTAAAAAATAAATAAAATGGTCTTTTGCTCCATTTTAACTTCAATTTGGACCCAAGAAAACAGAACAATGATGGCTAAGCTGTGGGTACTTCATTATTTGCTGCTGCTATTTAGAAGAGGATCCCAAAAGTCTGGGAAGTATGTCTTCCTCATAACCAAAGCTAATATGCACTAGCAAAACAACAGTGAAGAAATCTGCATTTGCCACAATGTGCATATGGTTTGATTAAAGAATGTCCAGGGTTCATTACCTGGTCAGAGTTAACAGGAATTCACTGTCGTTTTCCTGTCCTGCCTTGCCCCCACCCTCCCAGCCATGGGAACAGAGGAAGTAAGACAGAATGGAAACTGGCTTTGTAATACAACGTGAAATTATTAAACATTCATGAAAAGTAAAGGAGAAAACAATAACACTGAGTTGGAAATTTAACAGAAGAAACAGTATAAAAATCACATCCACTGGTGAATTATATCAATTCTATGGTAATCTTGATATAGTAACATAATTTTAGTACCTTAAAAGTTTGATAAATTTCAAAATCATGATACACATGAAAGGGGCACTGCAAATGTAGGGCTTTTCTCAAGATACTTAATTTTTCTAAAATTCATAAAATCATTTACTAATAAAGCTTATAAAGTTAACATAGAAAATACCAATTATAAGAGTCCAGGATCTGATGAAAACAAACCTGTTGCCTTATTCTATAATCTAAATATACTTACAGCAAATCAAAACCAAGTCATCAGTTATAAAGTGGTTTTATCTCAAGCTGATTCCTCATTTTAAATTTGACAAAGAGGTTCTATTAGGAAAAACTCATTATGTTAGAGAGCTACTGTAATCATCTTTGGTGACTTTAACTCATCATACCATGGAACCTTCATATGTGCAAGGATACATCTCAACACTGCTTTGTATGCATGAAGAGTATCACCCAGCCATTTGGCACATGTCTAGTCAATAGTGAGATGCCATTTACCCCACAATACTGTGGAACTCTTTGGATAGCAAACATAGGAGCTCTGGATATTTTTCCAGCAGCATCTAATTCCTTGGCAAAATTTGGGCAGTTATGCTAACAACTTTGGTCTCAGTATATGGAC
This sequence comes from Aplodontia rufa, assembly GCA_004027875.1. Lineage (NCBI taxonomy): Eukaryota > Metazoa > Chordata > Mammalia > Rodentia > Aplodontiidae > Aplodontia > Aplodontia rufa. The sequence continues at coordinate 71,494 of PVKS010005432.1, read as the reverse complement.
ATAGTGCTTCTGAGCATCTCTTCCTCCTAGGAAAACTAGAGTCCAAATTAACTACACCAAGTTAGGCACACCAGCAAAAATGGGTACTCTTGAGAGAGACAAGAAAACATAATTTCACCTTCCTGGTTAATCTGTGCTGGCCTATCCCAGCCAAGTGATTTTTCTCCTTTGGTTCAACTTCTATTATTCTTACTGGTTTAAATGTTGTGGGGGCTGACAATGTAGTTTAGTGACAGAGCACTCGCCTAGTGTGCACAAGATCCCGGGTTCAATCCTGAACACCACTCACACACACAAAAATTAAAAACAAAAACTTAAAATTGTGGTTTAAAAGAATCCCTCACCAGATATAACCCCTCAATCTTGGACTTTCAAAGAGTCCAGAACCACAGAACCATGAACCAAGCAAATTTCTTCATTAAACACACACACACACACATCTAAGTTTAGATATCCAATTCTAAGGTCCCTAGCTAGAGACACAGCCTGGCTCTTATATTTTCATTTTTCGCTATCACAGAGCTCAAGTAGATTTGCTTCGCCTAGCCACACAATAAATATCAATTGCTCTAATTGAAATGGGTACATGGGTAGTTTCCCTATTTCCCTTGTCAAGACAAAATATAAAAGACATCTAATTATCTAGAAAAACACATATCTACCAATTCTACAATCTGAAGTCTGGATCCCACTCCAAAGTAAGATACATTCTAAAAGCTATCACTAGAGTTTAAGAAACTGCCTGACCTCTAGACCTAACTGAAAAGAGTAAGACTTAAAAATATTCTTTTGAGACAGCATGCTAAATTTAATTCAGTAACCCATGATTTTTTGAAACTACCAATCAAAAAAAGCAAAATAGAAAATATTCAAATTCAATATAAACATAATTAAACTTCAGCAGTTTTATTTTTTGATAAAGGCATACATACTATGTTTATTTCATATTGTTTCTGTGTGATTATGTTTACATTAAAATATTTTATATTTGTGGACTTCATGGGGATTAGAATATTTCAAATGTCATTTCAACTTCACTTTGTAAGATATTATGTTTCTTAAATTCATAAGGATACAGATCGGATACAGATCGTAGCTAAAATTTTTTTCTCATTTTTTAGTACAGAAGCTAGCAATGTATATTAGACATAAAAGACTCTAACACTCTTTAAATATCTCACATAAAAATCATATATCTTGGGTTGGAACAGTGGTTCAGTGGTAGAGTGCTTGCCTGGCATGCACAAGAACCCAGATTTAACCCAGCACCATATATGCAACTATGTGTTAGAAAAACTAAAACCATACGAAAAAATAAAAAATTGATTCTCTCTCTCTCTCTGTGGCTCTCCCTTAAAAAAAAATCATACACCTGGCATGATCTGAAAATGGTAACTCTAAGTGCCATAGTCATATCTGAAGATGCTTACTAGAGACATAAAGAATGAGTTGTCCTCCTACGTTCTAACTAGTATAAGTGATATCTGAGAGGGGAGATGTGTAGTATCACAATAGATATCTCATTTTTTCCCTCCTAAAAGTTCTACCAACTTTTGTATGTTTTGAGACCATGATTTTTTTTAAGTGTATCTGTTTTAGTATTAAAACTTCTTAGTGAATCAAACTTTTTACCACAGTATTCTCTTTATTTTTAATATTTTAGCCTTAAAGTCTATTTTGTCTGCTATTAATACAGCTACACCATCCTTTGTATGTGTGTGGGGGGAGTGAACACAGAGCTCATGCATGGTAGGCAAGCACTCTACCACTGAGCTACAACCTCAGCCCTTATTATATTTTGTTTTGAGACAGGGTCTCCCTAAATTGCTGAAGATGATCTGGAACTTGCAAACTTGTGATCCTCTTGCCCCAGCCTCATGGTAGTTGGCATTACAGGACTATCCATCTACACCAGCCTAGCCATGTACACCATCCCTTGACTTTTGAACCTTCTGTCATTAAGTCTCAAAAGAGGTTGAGAGAGAGGAAAGAATAAGGAGGAGGGGGAAGGAGAAAAGGGGGAGGAAGGAGACACCTGCTATCATTTTTGTATTAATTATACTTTTTAGGAATCCCACTGAAATAAATACAAAAACCTGTAAACAGTCCATCTGTATATATGTCTATATGTTTACTTCCTAGTGGTCTGGTTCTTGTACATATACATACATCCCAAGAATAATCTTTAACTGTAAAACCATAAAAAGCATAATGAAAAAAATCCTCAGATTCAATCATCTGTTAAAGATATTCTGACACATGGCAAAATAATGTTCCCAAATCAAGTATGTGGGTAAATATATTTGTGCAGCATTTATTTATGTCAATGAAATGAAGTGTAAAAATGAAAGCTGTGATTTCAAACAGGTAGAAATCATTTTTGTGTACAAACTGTAAGTACTATTTTTCAAAAAAGTAGTCATCTTGTAACTTTGAGCTGAATGAATTTACTGAAGAGTACAATTAAAAGAAAAAAAGAATGAAAGTCTATAAAAATCCAAAAGCTGAAAAACTTTCAAGAAGACATATAATTATTTTGATCAATAGACAATAATAATTTCAGAATTTTTCTTTCAAAAAATGAAATTTCTGGGGGCTGGAGAGGAGCTCAATAGTAGACTACTTGCCTGGCATGCACGAGGACCCCCTGCACCACAAAAGAAACTAAGTGGGTGGTGGGGGGGACCAAATGAAAAAAATTGTCCCTTAAAAAAAAAAGATGAAATTTCTCAGAAAAATGAAAGACGGTTTGAGAAATATGTTATATTTTTAAAGGATGTTGGTACAATTCTTTTTAAGAGTTCTATATTATTTAAAATTTACATATTTTCATAGATCCATTTCATTTGCTAAAGAATTGTTAATTAAAATCATAGAAAATCAAAAAATTTTAGAGTCAGCAGAAACCTTTGACTTGGGGGTGGATAAGGAGGATGATGCTGGAGAGGCACGGATAAGACAATCCCAAGGATTGGTAGCCTGAGGAAGGAAGATTGCAAGTTCAAGGCTACCATCAGCAATTTAGCAACTACTTCAAAAATAAATAAATAAAAAGGCCTGGAAATGTAGCTCAATGGTAGAGCATCCCTTGGTTCAATCCTCAGTACTGGAAAAAAACAAACCAACAATTCCCTCCAATATGTAAGACTGTTGAACAAATTAAAAAAAGAGAGAAAGAAAGAAAGAAAGAAAAAAGGAAAAGAAACAAACCAAAATAAGTTAAAACAAAACAACAACTCCTCTCTCCTGGTTAATATAAGGGCTTTATGAGGTAGATATCATTACTTCCCCTTTAAAGGTAAGGAAATAAGTCCTCTGAGTTTTTACTCATAATAAGGTTGAGATTTAATTCCAATTCAAATAGTTCTGACTATATCCTTTAGCCCACATGAAAGAATCTTTTATTTAGTCAGGCAATTCATACTCATTATCTCATTTATTCCCAAAGCTGCTAATATGCCCATATAAGAGATAAGGAAAGTCAGGCCTAGCAAAATCAGTAAATCTGAGTCTGACTAAGACCACTTGAACACATTCTACTTCATGGTCACATGTATACTTTCTAACATGGTATTTCTTACTAAAGAAATAAAAGTCCAGAGGACTTAAATTACTTGCCCAACATCAAACAGCTGAAAAATTATTGAGGGAGACTACAATGTGGGCCTCCACACTCTGTCATTTAAGACCCTCAAACACACATATCCCCACCACATGACACAAGTTTCCTAGTGATATCATATAAATTCTTCCTGAGCTAAAATGACACTCAAAAACCTATTTGACAGAACCAAAATAACATTACTCAAAATGGACCTTCCCCAATTTTGTAACCCCAAAGCCTTTACTTGGCTTGTTCTATTGGTTATAAACAAAACAAAACAAAAAAACTACCACACTATAGCCAGTCATGGGTGAAATCTGCTATGGAAAGAGGTTAAAACAATCTCTTGCTTTGTCTACTATAGAGGCATTCATCAAGCTTAGTTCCTTGGGGCTTAAGAAACACTAGGACACATGTAGACAGTGAGGGTAAGTGACAATGCTCTATTTTCGACTACAGTTGGATGTCCCTTGAGATGCTGTGAGGAAGAGGGAAATCTGATATGCCCAGGGAATCACTGTTAGTACATTTATGCATATCTAGGGGCAGTGGTGAGCACAATTAGGCACACATGGGAGGCTGCCTGGAATTTCTTCTACACTCTACCTTAATCTTCCAAATTCTTCCTTAGGACCTAGTTTTCTCCCTGATCATCCTAGTACTGGCTAACCGCATAGTTGGCCAGTCCTTCCTCTCTTGGGCTCATTAATACAATATTTTTCATACAGTATAACCATATCTTCTTTTACATCACAAATCCTGTTTTCACCAGTTTCTGACTAACTTGCATTGAGTCTCATCATCTCAGAGCCTCAAGTATCAACTAGCTCAATAAATGCACCAAGCTTCATCCAGCTCATACCAAGTGAATAACTCTTAATTACTGTGCTAAATTATATTCATTGAAACCGTGACATTGGGGGGATAATGTTTGACTTTGACTGTAGTTTAGAGATTTTCAGAAATTTTGGCTTAGATTAAAAAATTCCTCACAGATCAAAGCACAGATGGCATTGTGCTGGTGTGGCCAACCAGAAAGAACATGCAGTTCTGTGGGAGGCATTCAGGTAGACAAACCAGGAATGAAGCCACTGTCCAAACACAATTTTGTAACCTTCTAGAGCTCTTGTTAAAAGTCCTTTAAATCTCTGAACCTCAGACCCCATTAAGGAGCTTAGACATTATACTACAGGGAATGGAAAAACATTGAGAGATTTGAAGTAGGGAGCAATATGATGCAAATACATTTAACAAAGTAACTTATATACCACAAATTCTGGAGAACAGAATGTGACAAGCAAGAGAGAGAAAGAACCTGGGAAATCAGGAGAAAACAATGAGCACTAGAACTGAGAGGAATTAAAGGACTACAGGAAAGATAGGTAAAGAGAACAGAAAGGTAAGAACTGAACACACAATACTTCTTGAGATTTGTTTGCATTACCACACGATCACAGTGAACTTAAAGACTTTAAAAGCAATAGCCCATTTGCTTAGGTATAACGTAATCAATTACTCACGTTTCCGTAGTGTGTTATAGGTTGAGGTATGTTTCCATATATATAATCTTATTTGCCCTTGATGGCAATGTTGGAGGGTTCTAAGAACAGGAAAACAAGGTCCATGAAGGTCTACACATTCAAACAATATTTATTAAGGATCCACTATCTGAAGTCATTAGGTATGCAATGGTAAACAAAAATAAACTGCCCTTGGGCAACTTACAGTTTTGAATGGCAAATAATCACTCATGTTGAATATAAAATCACAATTGTGATCAAAGCAATGAAAAAACAATTTCCATGAACAAATGACACAAGTATTGGAAGAATGAGTATAAATTATACAGGAAAGACCAGGAAGGAGAATAAAGGCTAAGAGATTGAATACCAGATTGTACAGTGCTTCAGAATACCTGTGAAGGTAGAGAACAAGAGACAGTAAAATATACAACAACCTAAGGAAGTAAACAAGAATCAAACTAGGCTGGGCCTGGTTGGTGATGTTAAAGTAGTCTTTATTTGGGAAGATTTAGGCAGGGAGATTACTTTAGGAGATCCATATCTTTTTAAAAAAGGACTGAAATGAAGTAAAAGTGGATGAGACTTGAGTATGGAGGCTCCTGAAATAATACAGATTCAAGGAGTTTGTAGCTAAAAATAGGATAGTGGCGACAGAAATAGACAGAAGTGAGTGAATGGGAAATATGTAGAAGCTAAAACACACAAGAACAGATGATGATTGGAATCAAATAAGCAAGAGAAAGCATAATCAAGAATAAATTCTATATGGTTTGTTAAATTAGATGAATGGTGATGACATAGAATTAGGGATCTTTAAGAGGACTGGGTATGGGCAGGGAAGAAACACGAATTCAATTTTGGAATTTTGGATATACTGAATTTAAAGTTCTTGCTACTTGCTATATATATCTATATCTATATCTATATCTATATCTATATCTATATCTATAGCAAGAAACATGAATTCAAAATGTATCAAAGAGGACTTTAAATTCAGTATGTCCAAAACTGAATTCATGTTTCTTCTGGGTCCATACCTGGTCCTCTTAAAGTTTAAGAAAGAGAGAGAGAGAGAGAGAGAGAGAGAAGAGAGCACACATGCGTGGGTGAAAGATAAGAAGGCTATTATTCAGGAGTTGATAAGAGAGGACTGAGTTACAAACACAAATTTGTTCATCATTATCATACGGGTTATACTTAAACTATAGGTGTGGTAAGAATACCTAGAGAGATTAAATGAATACATGGAAATGACTCCTAAAGGAAGACCAATATTTAGTGAATGGGTAAAGATGGAGGAACTTAAAAAAGGAGATAGAAGAAGGAACAAAAAGGAAGCAGGAAATGAGGAAAATGTGTCTTGAGAATCTAGGAAAGAGTGTTTCAAGGGTCAAACATTGCTATCAAGTGTTTAAAACAACTGTAAATTCCTGTCCCATCAATAGTAGAATAGATATATAAAGCAATGACAATGAATGAACTATAATTACATATAAGAATATTCAATCACAAATATAAGGTTGAACAAAAAGGAAGGAATGAAGGAACGAACGGAGGGAGGGAGCAAAGAAATCAAGTACATACTATATTATTCAATTTACTAAAGTTCAAAACCAGGTAAAACTACTCTATGGTTTTAATCTTTTGGATAAAGGGACCTGAGGGGGGCTTTCTGACATGCTGGAAATATTCTCTTGTTTAATATGGATGCTTGTTATATGGGAGTATGTATTTTATGAAAATTCACCAAGTCATATATTTGTGATTTGTATTCTTTCTGAATAAGTATAATTTAACAAAAAAATGTTTCAAATGCTGTTAAGTCAAGAACAGTGAGTATTAAAAAGGCCTACTTGATGTAGCTGCATGGCAGTAACTGGCAACCAGAGAAAAGCTATTCAGGTGGAGAAATAATTACAGATAATTATCTGGATTCTGAAAGAAAGTAAAAGAGCTAAAGTCAGGGGGAAGTTTTTGGTTTTGTTTTCATGGTATGTATGTGTGTGTGTTTATTTTTTGAGATGAGGCATTTTTCATGTATAAATGCTGATAGAATATCTACAATGAGATTAGCATACTAAAAAAGAGATTATTAATAACCTATATAGTTCCTAAGAGTACCAAAGAAGATGGGTACAATGTGCAGGTAAAAGTAATGACCTTACTCAAGAAGTAAGGATTCTGACTCCTAAACCCAGTGATCTTCTGCTATATAATTATTTGTTCTGAAACTAGTATTTGGGCTAGCGGCAATATTCTAATGTTCAATGTAAAGGAACTTCAAAGTTTTAAATTTCTCTCTGTAGCCTTGAATAAGTTTGTAAACAGCTAGCCAAAGTATCTTCTGTGTTTTCATTTAATGTCATTTCAGGAGTTTTATGGATCAATTAATAAATAATCAACTAACAACTTTAGAGAAGAAAAGGACAAGAATGATACTACCTTCTTCCTGGATGCCAAAAGCATATAAGTAAGTGAACCTGTCAACTCTCTCAAGCAATGCAACTAAAATAAAAGGAAAGAGAATTTGTAGACATGATGCACAAAGCAGTTACCCTTCACAGTATTTAAAGGCCTAGTTACAGTTACAATCTCACAGTCCATGAAAGTAGAATTATAGGCACAATGAATGCAGCATGTTCATCACCAAGTTGCTCCACAATGAATATTATGCTTTGGTGAAAAACAAAGGTGACAGGCTTCCAGTGACTTCCTGTCATTGATCCTCCTCTGCTACTAGAAGAGATACACAATGTGGTAAGGCCATTGTATTTAAGTTCAAATTCAATGGAATTTTAATTGTGTGGTCTTATAAAGACTTCAGTTTGTTCATCTGTAAAATGGGGCAAGCAATATCCTTTAGAGTTCAGTGTTCTTAGGAAGACTGAGTTATTAAAATGTTCATTTCTAACACTATTTCCTTGTACATAGTAATTATTATTTAAAGTACAGCATTCCTGGAGAGACAGGTCTAAAATGAGATTAAGGTAGAAAGAACCAGTCTTATAGAACCAGATTCTTTAAGGAAACTTTCTGAATGTGTACAGTAGAAGAAGGTGGGAAAGGATGCTGAAGAAGGAAAAACAAGAATTTGGGATTTAAAGTTTACAAAGAAATTCCTTAGAGTACAATGTATAGATGTATCCTTCAAACTCAAAATTGAGTCAGGATTTTTTTTTCTACCACTTCTTATCTGTATGTTGTTAGACAAGTTATGAAAGCACTCTAAGCCTCAGTCCTTTCATGCATACACATAGGGATAATAACATTACCTTCCAGAATAAATTAATTGGAAGATTAGAGATAAAACACATAAATGCTTGGTAAAGTACCAGAACAAACTAGGATAAATGGATATTGTTCCTGTTATTGGTTTTATTATTGATAAGAACCTAAGAAATAGTAACAGAGGTTAAAAGAAATGGTTAAATTTCATTCAGACACTTTTTGTTTGTGGCTCTCAGAGTCAATACATAGTTTACATTCAAATAACTGAAATTCTGTTTTTGAAAGATATTTTGGTGATTAGTTCAAAACTTGCCATGTCACACCGTAAAAGGCTAATTGTTTTTTACTTTATAGGTAAGATGATAAATTTTTTTGAGCTTCTGAATTTGGGGAATAATTTCTCCTGTTACCGAAAAGAACACTTCCCTGGACCTAAAAACTGCTTTTTAATGTGGAGTTGCTACCTTTTCTGAGAGGCTAAATGTTTTTCCTCCCTATTCTTGTAGGTTGCATTGTTTGCTTTGTTTTGTTTTGATAGCAAGTATTAACTGATATCTGTCAATTCTAAAACACTGGGTCATAAAAGTTCTACCAGTGAATGACAAAATTTTGTGGTTATTTATAGATAACCATAGCACTGAAAAGCATATCATTTAATTTAAAAATCTCTTTTATCATTTAATATATCAAACCAAATGATTACATAAGAAGTAAGGAATGAAAGGAGCACTGCAGCATAACACAATGTTAATAAAGGTCTTCTATATACTATCTGAAAATGTCATATTTGTTTGTCACTAGTCTGAAGGTTACCTTTTTTTTTCTTTTTTTCTTTTTGGTCTGAATTACAAATATTTGAATACCATGAAAGTTGAGTTTACATCTGCTCTAGATGAGACTGAAAGGTTAAAAATAAGTAACACTAATCAGATCTCCAGTTTTCAATAGCACACTTAATTCAAGATAACTGATTAGCTTTTGTTAGGCCAAATTGCTCTTCTCAGCCCTCATTCATGTGGTATCCGTAAGCTTGTTCATCTAGTATGGCTTACCAGCCATTTTCAAATCTAGGAACACATCTACTCATTTTCATTTCTTCAGATTCTCAAATTGTCTATTTAGTGCATTGTACTTGCTTCCTGGTTAACTATGAGCTATATTTAAATTTTAGGGATGTAATTTAAGTGCTTCATATCTCCCATCAGATCTGCACGATTCAGTTTGGGGTTAATGTTCCTCCCCTTCTTCCTCCTCATTGATCTTGATATCCCCCACCCCGTTTTTATTTGGTGGTGGTGGTTTGTTTCTTGATTTCATTATTGTCAACTATACACAGCACACTGGTTTTGGCTCTCAAGGCTTACAAGACTTAACCACTGTAACTGGAGTTCTCCTTCTTCCACAATTAAGATGAACTCTCTTAGTTTCCAGATTCTAAGGGAAAAATAATGGCTTCTTATGGCCTTATGATCTTTCCAGATAGGATTCTATTTTCTCCAGTTATTTCCAACTGTTCCCCATCATCACAGGTATTTTCTTCTAAATCTGAATCATGTCACATGTTACTGCTTTATAAAGAAATTTTAATTATTCCATTGCTAAGAATAATGAAAAGAAATGAAACTGATCTTGACCTTGAAAGAGTCCAAATGAAGCTATCTGATCCACCCCAAAACGTTGAAGCTATAGTTTCAAACAGGAAAAAACGATACACAGAAATAAAAGACGACTTTTAAACTTTGAGATGTAACAGCTAGTGTAGTTAACCAGCAAGTTATAAGTCAGGTACTTTTATTTATTAAGCAAGTGGCTAACTACATCACCATTAATAGACAACAGTGTCCAAATCAACTTGTTACATTTGATTGGGGAAGATGTATTGGCTCTTTAAAGTTTTATGTGTAGTATCAGTCCTGTATTTTCTAACCTGTCATAATTAATTCAGTCCTCTTGCACTTTGAAATCTCCACAATAATAAGAACTTTATCAGGCTGGTGTTGGTATGAAGTGGCACAGCACACCGAAATCCCACCGGGAGCAGTCCACAGACTTCTCCTCTAAGCAGCAAAAAGCTGTTATCATTTTCTGAATTACAGGAACTATAAAAGGACACTCTACTCAAGCTGCCGCTGAATGTCACCTGAAAAGCAATCACAAAAGGGCTCTGTCTTGGCTTATCTCTGAGCTCTGTCACTACGGCAACCAGCAGGGAATAAGTATCTGTGGGTCTATGAATTTCAGAATCCCATAAAAGCCAGGGCTAAAAAGGCATGTGCAGCCTCTCAGAGATTGACTGCATTAATACATTAGCAAATACTGTGAAACACTGGATAAATGTCAGCAATTATGGAAAAAGCGTCTAATAACGATATTCGTTGCCTGTCAAACCCCCATGAGGTTTGATATGTAACTGCCACTCAAAGCTGTCTGTAATTTTATCTCTTTTATACATCTGAATCCACAGCATTCAAATTTGTACTTTGAAAGTAATAAACTGTAAAGCAGTTCATTCTATGTTGATCACAACTGTCAACAAACATACAATAAAAGAACAAAAAGACTTTCACTGGCTTTGGGAACAATCAGTGCTAACAATCTCTTGTGGATATTTATTTTTTTTAAATTATATATTTTCTATAGGTAGAATATTAAATAATATCACGATGTGGAGCAGCAACTGATCTGACTATTGATTAAGTCACTTGAGTAAAAAAAGGCTCTTTTCATATGGGGTGCTTATTTTAAGCATTCCCATTGGGTTAGAAAATTTCTAAGAATTTACAGCACCAGTTAGAAACAATTGCCAACATCCTCCTTTTTTTGCACATCACAAAAATGCCATAAAGTCTCTTTTAGATCCCAAACAGGCTATACTGCTAATTTTCACTACCTTTATAGGCAATTGATTATATCTTAACACCCAAGGGTCTAAAAATGCAATGTAATATAAGCTGGAAGTACCAATCTTCATATTTCCACTGCTCAAGAAAATGACTTATTAAGAAATCTTATCACATATGTTACAGCTGTTCAAATGTAATAGACAGCATGTTAACTTGCAAACACAAATGCCAGAGATTAAGGACCACACATACGTATTATAAACAACCTTCTATTTCTCAGTTATAGAAAAGGGTCAGGTACAAGGGTTCCAACAAGACCTTTCTAAGTGACAGATGGAACAAAACCTGGTTACCAGAAATACAGAAATAATACCTCGGAAATAACAGTAATATGTATTGGAACACTCAGCTATCATTCATTTATTGTTACTTAGGATCAATTACTGACTTTTCAGCACCACATTTAGTATTAATGCAAAACAATATTACTGTTATTTTGTGCCAGAGGCTATACCACGCACTTGAGACACAAAAATGAATAAGACTGTTTCCCTGCCCTCAATGAGTTCATAAGTCTCACAGAAAGAAAGTTATTATAAATACTTTTTTATCCAAGCTAATTAGAAGAAAAAATCAGTCTGAATTAACCCTGAGAAATATTTAGGAAAATAGTAGCTATATTTCCCTGTATACTATCTCTATCAAAACTTACTTAAATATACTCTTCTCCTTGACACAAATAAAATCATGCCCATGAAATACTTTGCAAACTACAAATCATTAAATAAATGTTTCCTAACATCATTTAGCACTACACTAAGTAACTTCCAAAATAGACTATTATTTATTGCTTATTCCCTGCTACATTGATAATACGGAGAATAAAGGCCAATTTTTGTTTCTGTTTCTGCCTCTTATTGAATAATTATAAAACTTCAAATTCAGTTTAATCACATTAAGAAAAATTAAGCCTAATTTATTTATTATCTTTCTAGAAGTAGAACTCAAAATGCAAAGGATCTAAATAATTTTCAGTAATTGCTTGATTTCAGAGTAATTTTGCTTTTTTAGACAAGTTAATTTTTAATAAGTCAAACACAGGAATACATGAATGTAAGAATAGAGTTGTGGGTATAGTTCAGTGGTAGAACATGTGCTTACCAGCATGTCAGAGGACCTGGATTTGATCATTAGCAAACAAGAAATAAGATTATAATTTAAAGTCTCATCAAAAATACTAGAATTTTATTAGTTCGGTCTTTAAAATTCTCTTAAAATGGCTGGTAGGAAATTCAGCTGCATAGAAGCTATTTAGTTCACTACTCTAGCCCTATATTAGATACTTAAGGTACCAAAAGTATTACTATTTATAACCTCTCATATTAAAAATAAGGCCTTCCAACCTCTTACTTCCAAAAGTGACACATCATTTTCACACTTAATAAGACAGTCAAGTGATTTTTTTTTTTTACTCCTTTCTCTTCATCTAATATACACTCACCAAGTCTTATATCTTGACAAAACATTTCTTTCTCTATATTCCCATGGTCATCAACATTAAGCTGCATGTTAATTTCCACTTCCATCACCACAAAAGTCCATTCATCCCAATTCTATTTTAGAATTCTCTTCATTCCGGGAATTCATCTATATAGTTCAATATATTCGCTCAGAATTTACTGTGTGAAAATCACATACTGAGTGTGAACACAGAAGAAAAAATTATGGGTACTTCAGTCTTCAAAGAGCAATAAGGAAGGATACATGAATTCCTTTAGATCAATCTCTGAACTATAAATTTAACTTTTCTCTGTTAATATCTCCTTATACACACACACATATACACACTTCATTTCATACTTAAATAAGGAAAAGTCATTAATGGGCAGGCACAAAGATCAATAACTAAAGAATGAAAATTTTCTCCAAAAACATTTATTTATTAAGAACTTTAATGCAACCAGGCATGGTGCTAGGTGAGTTATAATAAAACTCAACCTACGCATGATATAATATGGAAGAGAGACACAAAGAAAAGTAAGGAAAAAAAGTAAGGTTATTAATATGGGATGACAGAAGATACGTGACACCTAATGCAGTCAAGAGCATGAGGGAAAAAAAGCAAATACAGTAAATTTATAAAATAAACTAAAATTGTGGAGGTAAATATTACACACATGAACTATTTCATTAAGGACAAATCTTTTTGTAAGGTTAAGTTTACTTCAATGTAGAGATAGACTAGAACGTTGTTTTTTCAATCCTTTCCTTACTATTATTAAACAACAAAAACTCAGAGAGTATGAACCAATAAATTTTGTACTTGGTAGTTTGATTCAGAAACCAATTTTTCAGTTGGAATCAAAAGAACATTCTGGACTGGGGATATAATTCAATAGCAGAGGGCATACTGCAGCATGCACAAGGTCCTGGGTTTAAACCTCAGAAGTAGCAGCAACAAACAACAATAAAAGCTTCAAGGAGACTATTCATGGGGAAATGGTAACAACATTAACTAGAATTCTCACATATTTTCAGAGAGGGTCTGCTAAGTTGTTGAGTATTTCACTAAACTGCTGAGGTTAGATTCAAACTTGCAATCTTTCTACCATAGCCTCTCTCAAGTTGCTGGGATTAGAGGAAGGTTTTGACTACGAATGGATCTACCTAAATATAATAGCTCCTGAAATACATATCACTAATTGAGAGTCATGAATTTTACTTACCTTCTATCTATTATTTAGTTTCTCTTACCATCTCTTCTGCTATCAGTATAAGCTCCAAAAGGACAATGATTTAAAAATTTTAGAGTAAAGAAATTTCAGAGAATCTTGTAACTGAGCACTGATCCATCAGTTCTGTTAATGTCAGCTTTGTTCCTCTGTGCTTTGTGCATGCATGTGCATCCATGTATGGTTTGATTCATATGAAAAAAACTTGTGACTATACCAAAAATTTAGTACAATTACTGGTTTATAATGTCACTTTCTTGTTTACTCCCGAAGTCCATACCTGGCCTTAGCTTTTCAGTTCTTAGACCACTACAGAAAAAGGTCAAGACAACTGCCTAACTTATAATGTCACTAGAGATTTAGATCAGATTTTGGGGGATACTTTACTTTAAAAAGCCTACCGATCTCTCACTATTATAGTTTTTAAACTTTAATAAAGGCATATGGTTTGACCAGTGAGTACAATTTTGGGAAAAAACTGGGATATTTTAAAATGGGAACTATTTCAAGAAACATGAACTCATAACTAATAGCATAATACAAAGAAAGAGCAGTGGCAACAGGGAGGGGGGCAGATTTGGAGCTGAATATTGGTTCTGCATTTTGCCTTTTTTATTAGTTAACGTTGCAGCCAACATCATCATACTAATCCATATTCTTACTCATTTCATTGAGGATAATTTAAATCAATAATGAAATGTACACATTTTAAGTACAGTTTGAGAAATTTTGATATATGTATGTGCTTTTTCCCCCCCTCTTCTGGATACTAGGGATTAAACCCAGAGAGGCTTAACCACTGAGCAAAATCCCTGGATCCTTATTTTTTATTTTGAGACACAGTCTAACTAAGTTACCTAGGGGCCTAACTAGGTTTCTGAGGCTGGCTTTGAACTTGCAATCTTCCTGCCTCTGCCTACTGAGTAGTTGGGATTACAGGAGTGTGCTACCATGTTTGGCATGTTATACTTTTGCAAAATCCTCCACAATCAAGATTTAGAAAATCTCACCTCCTCAAATTCTGTTTTGTTCTTCTAGTTAAGCCCTATACCTAATCCCAGGTTAAAATCCACTAAATTGGTGTTTATAATTTTATTATTTAGTTCTAAGTCT
The DNA here is from genome assembly GCA_004027875.1 of Aplodontia rufa. Lineage (NCBI taxonomy): Eukaryota > Metazoa > Chordata > Mammalia > Rodentia > Aplodontiidae > Aplodontia > Aplodontia rufa. The sequence continues at coordinate 56,451 of PVKS010005432.1, read as the reverse complement.
TCTTTATATAGCATCACAGGTGCTTTGCCAAATACGTTTTGTAAATAATTTTCTTCTCAATCTGTAGCTTATTTTTTAAAAACCAGTTTATTCCAAGACCAAAAGAATCAAATTGTCATGAAGTTCAATTTATCAATCTCCCCTCCCCCCCACTTTTAGATGATATATTTTGAGATGATTTTTTGTGTATATATGGTATAAGATAATGGTTTCAGTTGTCCTTATCAATATCTAATTGTCTCACCACTATGTGCTAAATAAAGCAGTTGATGGACATTTGGATTGCTTCTAGTTTAGGGTTATAATAAATAAAGCTCCTATAAAAAGACAAGTACAAGTCTGCATAAGAACATTTTTGCTTCCTTTGGGTAAATACCCAAGACCTGGGATTATATGTTAAGTGTGTATTTACTTTTCTAAGAATCTGCCACTATTTCCCAAGATGACTGCACCATTTTGCCTTCTTACTGTGCTGACATTTTTTCATCATGAGTGTAGAATGTATGTTAAATTTTACTGAAAACTATTTTAAGATCTACAACTCATTATGCATATTTTCATGTTTTATAAGTTAGCTACCTTGGTTGAGATTCACCATCCTTGTATTCCTGGGATATATCACAATGGTCTCTTATCTCTTTTCCCTTCTCTCACTCTACTTTAAATCTGCAGCTATTAAGATACAATACAGGGCTGGAGTGGTGGCTTGGCAGTTACAGCACTTGCCTGGCATGCGTGAGTATGCAAGTTCAAACACCAGAACCACGTACCCAAGGAAGTCTCAGAGCAACGAAAAGCACATGAAAAACTAAATAAAAAGTGTATTTCTCTCTCTCTCTCTCTCTCTCTCTCTCTCATTGTCCCTCTCTCTTAAAAACAAAAAGATACAATACAAGGGGCTGGAGTGGTAGCTCAATGATCAGAGCACCTGGCTGGCATGCAGGAAGAGCCAGGGTTCAAACCCCATACCACATACACAACGTAAGTGTCATAGATGCAAAATAAAATTGATTCTTTCTCTCATTCTCAAAAAAAAAAAATATAACATAATATTTATCCTTTTAAAATGTTTTATTTATGCACCATCCTTTTTACATGTTGTGGATTTCAATTTGTTAAAATTTTCACGAATTTTATGTATTTCATAAAGGATACTGATTGGTTTGTAGTTTTCTTTCCCATTAGTGTCTCTGACTGATGTCAGTATCAGTATAATAATAGTGGCTCCATAAAATGCACTGGGAAAGAATCTGTATGACTGGTATTAATTTTCCTCAAATGTTTGGTAGAGTTTGCTAGTGAAAGTATGTGTTCCAGGATTTTTTTCTCATGGAAACACTTTTAATTACAAGTTTAACTGTAGTAGTTGTAATTGCTCTATTCTCATTTTCTATTTTTTCTGGATCAACTTAATAATGAGTATTTCAAACAACTTGTCTATTTCATCTTAGTTGTAGAATTTACTGGTACAAAGTGATTCAAAATATTTCTTTTCTATTCTTTAACTGTCCATATGGTCTGTACTGATATCATTTCCTTGATTGCTTACATTGGTAATTTGTGTCTTTTTTCTTTTTCTCTTGATCAGTAGTTAAGTAACCCATTGATCTTTACAAAGAGCAAGCATTAGGTTTCAATAATATTTTCTATTTGTTTCTTATTTCACTGATTTCTGTTTTCAAATTTATTATGTCACTTCACCTATTTAGATTTAATTTTCTCTTCTTTTTCTATCTTCTTAAGGTAGAAGAATAGATCACTAATTTTGGACCTCCTTTCCTAATATAGGCATCTTTCTTTGGCGTGTTTTAGTTGTATCCCACAAATACTGATATTCTGGGGTTTTGTTTTTATTCAGTTTAAAATGTTCTAGAGCTAGTTTTGTGTGATTTCTTCTTTCACTAATGGATTCTTTATTAACATGAAGTCATACGTAATCTATATTTATCTTGATCACTAATGCTCATTATTATCCCCTAAATTCTATTGAGAATTTATTTATGGTACAGGTTACAATCTAATCTTGGTGAATATATTACCATCCTTGAAAGAGTGTGTATTCTGCTATTGTTTGGTAAAGTGAATATAAATTTCAATTGGGTGAAACTGAGTAATGATGTTGCTCAAATCTTCTATTTCAATTCCTGTCATTTTCATGAATTATTAAAGAAGGATAGTGGAACATTGTGCTTTGTCTATTTTCTGTCAGTTACCGATTTATATATTTTAAACTGTTATTAAGTATATTATGTTTTGTCTTCCTTATTAATTGTCCTTTTATTTTGTTTTGTGTTTCTGAAATGGAATCTTACCATGTTGGCCATGCTAGGCTTAAATTTGAGATCCTCTTGCCTCAGGAAGGACTGTAGGCACGTGCCAATGCACCTGACTTGAAAACGACTTTTTGTCTCTCTTTAGTTCTAGTAATATTCCTTGTTCTTGTTTTGTATCTTTTCTGATACCATACAGTAATCAGAACTAACTTTCTTTCTTTCTTCTTTTTTTTTTGCAGTACTGCAGACTGAAACCAGATTTCATGTAAGGCAAGCCCATTCCACTACCAGGCTATATCCCCAGACCATATCAGAGTTGCTTATGTTTTGTGTTTGCATGATAAATATCGTCCCACTCATTTAGTGGGAAAATGTTGACAGATTAACCTATCATCATCATTTAAAATGTTTCTTGCAAGGGTTGGACTGGTTACTCAGTGGTTACGGCACTTGCATGTGTGAGGACCCAGGTTCAAACCCCAGCACCATGTACACAATAAAATGTCAGAACAATGAAAGCCACATGGAAAACTAAATAAAATTAATTCTCATAAAATTAATTCTTTTTCTCTCTCACTGTTCCTCTCTTTAAGACAAAAAGTGTTTCTTGCTGACAGCATATAGTTGAATCCTGTATTTTAAAATGAATTTTGATAATCTCTTCTGTTTAGTGTATAAATAATTTATATTCATTGTTAATTATCAATATGTTTACATTTTAACCACCTTTGTGTCTATTCCTGCTTTTCTGCCTTCTTTCGTACTTTTTTTGGTATTCCATTTTCTCTCTTTTAAAGGCCTAATTAGCTACAATTTTATTGTGTCATTTATTAATGGTTGCACTATGGTGGTTATATACATCGGTAATATAACAGACTAACTTCAACTAATATTACATAATATGCTTCCATTCTGGTTATTTTGTGCTACTGATATCCACATTTTACTTCAACATATATTCAAACTCCACTTTGCTTTTTATTGTTTTCTTTTAAAAAATATCTTTTAATGAAAATTTAAATATAGAATAAGTATCTTTTATACTTACCATTTCTGTATTCTTTATCTGTGTAGATACAACTATTTGCTATTATTTCCTTTTGTTGAAAGAACTTCCTTTAATATTTCTTGTAATATAGATTTGCTGGCACCAAATTCGGCTTTTGTTTCCCTCAAAAAGGCTTTATTTCACCTTCAATTTTGAAGCATTATTTTTGCTGGATATCAAATTTTAAGTTTTCATTAAAAAAAAAACTTTCAGTACTTTTAAGATTGCATTCTGGTTTGCATTATTTCTAAAGAGAAATCTACAGATTCTATGTTTATTCCCCTGTGTATAACATATAATTTTTTAACTCTGCTTTGAAATTTTCCTTTTTCACTCATTTTCAGCAATTTGAGTTTTCATTAAATATGGAAATTATCAACCATTACTTCTTTGAATACTTTTTTGTTCTTGTTCTCCTCCCCTCTATCTTTCAACTCCTACAACTCCAGTTGCATGTATATTAAGGCAGATGTTGTCTCACTGCAGCTTTGTTCACTTATTCTTGTCATTTTGTCTTTGTGCTTCAGTTTGGACAAATTCTATTGCTATATTTTCTTGTTCACCAATCTTTCCATCGGCATAGTCTAATCTGCTATTCCTCCCATCCACTGACATTTTCATTTCATCTATTGTGCTGTTCACATCTACAAGTTATACTTCATCTTATTTTATATACTCTATTCTCTCTTTAAGTTGTTTTCATTTAAATGAAAATCTTCATAATAGTATTATTAATTATGCACCTTTATAATATTTATAATAGCTACTTTAAAGTTCATGTTGGTAATTTTGTTATCTAAGTCACTTCATGTCTGCTGCTTCTGACTAATTTCTTCCCTGGCTATGGGTCAGATTTTCCCACTTGTGTACACATCCAGTAACTTTTCTTTTCTTTTTTTTTAAAGAGAGACAGTGAGAAAAAGAAATAGAGAATCAACTCCATCTAGTTTTTCATGTGGCTTTCGTTGCCCCGACACCAGGCCATATACACGGTGTTGGGGTTCAAACCCACACCCTTGAGCACTCCAGGCAAGTGCCACAACCACTGAGCCACCGCTCTAGCCCCACATCTAGTAACTTTTGATTATACACTTGACTTTACTTTCAGAGACAGTACCTGTTTATCAGCTTGCTCCTTTTGAGGCTTAGTTTTAAGCTTTTAAAAGAGAAACTCTAGAGTAGTCTTCTTTCCATTAAGGTATAACTCTTCTGATGATATCTAGTGAATGCCTTGTGTATTCACAGAGGTGTTTCCAGAGGTTGTGAAGAATTCAAAACTATTTTTCCCAGCAGTTGTTCTTTGCATAGCCTCCTGGAATTTCACTCTATGTATACACGGACTGATATTCATTCAGCTAAAGACTTGGAGAACCAAAAGCAGATTTCTGGAGCTTTTTTCTCTGCTGGTACTCTGTATTTCAAAGTATAGCTGTCTTGGCCTTCCAAAACTCCAATCTCCTTACCTTCAACTGCGTGAAACCACCAGGTTGTTGTAGTTTCTTCTTCCTGCTTCAAGAAATTGCTGTGAGGACTATCGTAGGACTAATTTGTTTCCTGCTTCATAGTCCTGAACTATCTGTTTTCTAATACCTGAAAACAGTTGTTTCATATATTTTATTCTGTCTTCTAGTCATTTAGAGAGGAAGAAAATTCTCAGAGCAGTTACTCCTTCATTGACAGATGTGGCAGTCCATAGGCTTGAGATTTTAACAAACTGAAATCAGAATTCATACTATCAGTGCTTATAAATTTCCTGCTGTTGGCTATGTTGCTTCTATGTGTTCACTAATACTTACTGAGTAACATATCCTGTGGATGCTTCAATTACACTTCCAAACTTCTTTCTCTGTTCAGGATAAAATCTATTTCACAACTTTTCTTTCCTTTAAAAGCCAAACTTTCTTTTACTGCTTTCAAAGCTCTTCTTTCCGTCTGTTTAGTCTTTGCCTGTGTTATTTGTAAAAGACTCTAGATGTTGACAAGGGCAATGAACCCTCTGAAGCTACTGAGTCTTACCACTATCAGAAGCAACATTATCTATGACCCTGCCAAATAAAGAAGAAGCCAGTGAAAATGTCCAAAGATTGTATGAATCTATCTGCCCTATGACAGGTTAACAAAGTAATTTAAATAGCATAAGATGACCCTGAAGCTACTCAAAGAATGCTTCTGATTCCACATGTGTATGTGATATAAAGAAGGTGCATACTCAAGGGAAAAGGAGTTAATGTTTGTCGAATGCTTACTAAATGCCAGATATTACACCAGGGGTTAGCAAACTTTTTCTGTAAAGGGCCAGACAATAGATATTTCAGGTTTTGCGGACTATAAGGCTTTTGTTGAAACCATATATCCCTGATGATAAAGTGTGAAAGCAGCTAAATATGATTTATAAACAAATGGGTATCAATATGTCTCAGTAAAACATTATTGACAAAAACAGACAGTGAATGGGACTTGGGCTGATAGTCATAATTTCCAATCCCGGCATTATATTACATACATGTTAGGTAGAACCATGTAAAATTGCTAAAATGCAACCAGTTTGTCCTTAAAAAAATGGCCATTTCATATGGTTCAACATAAGATGTTAACTCATTTAATCTTCACAATATAAACTTTTAAGTATGTCAATATCATCTTTATTTAGTGAATAAAGAAACTGAAACTCATATACTCTGTTAACTTATCCAAATACTAACAATGTTGGGATTCAATGAATCAGACTGGTCTACTCCCTTGTCCTTTCTCTTTCTTTCTGACATATACATATTGGTACAATATGTTACTCAGGTAACTCTTTTCTTTCCTAAATCTGTTACCTACTTGCCACTAAAGAAATGTTTAGTTTTATAATGTAACTTTTTTAATAATGCAGTTTTTAAAGAAAGAAAATAATCCTTAAAAAAGTTAATGAACAGGGCTGGAGCGGTTGGCTTGGTGGTTACAGTGCTTGCCTGGCATGCGCGAGTATTTGAGTTCAAACCCCAGCATCACATACATAACAAAGTCTCGGAACAACGAAGGCCACATGAAAAACTAAATAAAAATTGTTTCTCTCTTTCTCTGTCTCTCACTGTCTCTTTCTCTCTCTCTCTTTTTAAAGAGAGAGGGACAGTGAGAGAAAGAAAGAGAGAAAGACAGACTCAATTTTATTTAGTTTTTCACAGACTTTCGTTGCTCAGACACTTCATTGTGTATGTGGTGCTGGGGTTCGAACCAGTGTACTCGCACATGCAAGGCAAGCGCCGTAACCGCTGAGCCAACGCTCTAGCCCCTGTCCCTCTCTCTTTAAAAAAAAAAATAAATAAATAAAGTTAATGAAGTTACCATGACCAAATTCATCCTTTAGTTGTCTACTGTCATAGATGTGAACACAGCAAAGCTCTAAATAATTCAATGAAAGGATGCATTAAACACTGTTTGATGCTGCAGTGCATACAAAGATAAGGAAGATAAGTCCTACTGCCAATATTTAGAATTTATAAAAGAGGGCTGGGAGATGTACCTCAGTGGCAGAGTACTTGCCTAATATATGCAAAAGCCCTGGGTTCAATCCCAGCATGGGGCACGGTATGTGTGAATTTACAAGAGAAGCCTTTTTTTTTAACCACCCTCATCTGCAGGCAAAATTGGTTGTTCTCTCTTTTAGGATCCCATTATATGTATATAAATGACAATTGCCATTGTTTCTTTATATATGCCTCCTACTACATTCTGCAATTCCTGAGAAGTAGGACTTAATCCTTGTAACTTTAATGGCTACTGCCATTACTGGCTTATAAGAGTCATTACACAAAATGTCAAGTGAATGAATAGACAAATAAATTGGGGGGGAGAAAAAACCAGCCAAAGATCACCATGCTAAACACTGTTCCAGTACTCACTACTTCAATCTTAAAAATAAACCCGAGGGGCTGGAGCGGTGGCTCAGCGGTTTTGGAGCTTGCCTTGTAAGCTTGAGGACCCGGGTTCAAGCCCCAGCACCACGTACACAACTGAGTGTTGGAGCAACTAGGGCCATGTGAAAAACTAAATAAAGTTGTTTCTCTCTTTCTCTCTCTCTCTCACTGTCCCTCTTTCTTTAAAATAAATAAATAAATAAATAAATAAATAAATAAACCCGAGTAACTATCCTTGCAACTACCAACCTTTTTGGTCTTTACAATAACTATGAGTAGTTAATTATTAATTATTTTACAGTGACACAGACTGAGACCCAGAGAGGTTGTTTATGGTAACTCAGATGGCAAGTGATGGAGTCAGATGGGAGGAGTGAGGGAGAAATGAAAGAAAAGACAAAATAAGAAAACATAAATAAATGAAAATAATTGGATGATCATTTCTACAAGAGTTGGAGAAAGTAGCATGGAAGATGGACACAGGTAGGGCTTCTTAAGGAAGCGTTTTGAAGGAAGGAGATAATTGTTATAAGTAATGTAGGTGGAAGGAATATTAAGATTAAATGATGCAGAGTGGGAAAGATAAGAAGTATATTTGAGGAACAGCAAGATTAGTATTTAGCTAAAGCTGAGACGCATATGGTTATTTTATTCATTCACTCAACAAATACACATCAAACATTTACTCTGGGCCTATATGGTGAAATAACCTGGAAAGGAAATTTCCCACTAAAGAATGAAGGATTCTGAATGCCACTATAAAAATACACAGGTATTGGGTAGCTATTGAAGATAAGTAAGCAAAATTAAATATGATTCATGCAGTACTTTAGAGCTATTAACCTTACAGCAATGGATAGAATGAGTATAGTAGAGGTTTAAAATTTTACTTAGTTGATAACTTCAATATGTTGAGTATGTGAAGTGAGTGTATTTGTACAGCATTTCCTATAAAGTTGGGACTGGGGTCCAGTGTCAGAAAAATATTCTTAATTTGACACCTATTTAACACAAGCATTTAGGAAGAATTCAGAGAAGAAAACACCCTCCCAACCCCATCAGAAGGATCAAAGCCTTATTCAGATTGTTTTGCTCAAAAGGGGTGGGTGTGCATTTGTACTTTTTACTTTGTTTTATTTTTATTTTATAAAATGGTCTCTGTGTGATAGTTTGGCTGATAAATGATCTTATAGTCTCAAAGTGAAATATTTGTCACTTTGTGACTACTAACACATCACAAAAAGTACTCTTAATTCTAAAAACTGTAACATTTCAAATTTTGAGTTAACAGCTGATAGCCAATAACAGAACCTTGGAAGAAGACCATTAGTAATCTCAAAACAGTTTTTTTTTTTAAAGAAAGAAAGAAAGAAAGAAAGAAAGAAAGAAAGAAAGAAAGAAGGAAGGAAGGAAGGAAGGAAGGTAGGAAGGTAGGTAGGTAGGTAGGAAGGAAGGAAGGAAGGAAGGAAGGAAGGAAGAAAGAAAGAAAGAAAGAAAGAAAGAAAGAAAGAGAGAAGCACAGAACACTGAAAGCTGGGCGCAGGGGCACACACTTGTAATCCCAACTACTCAGGAATCTGAGGCAGGAAGAATGCAAGTTGAAGTCTAGTCTCATCAACTTAGCAAGACTGCTTTTGATAATAAAAAATAAAAAGGGTTAGGTATGTGTAGCTTAGTGGTAAAGTGCCCCTGGTTCAATTCCTGGTACGGCAAAAACAATCAAATAAAACAAGTATAATTCCACTTGCATATATTCTAATTGCATTATCATAAAATGTTTAAGTATAATTCACAGCGTTAAAATTATTTCTACTCTCTGTAAGTCAAGAGCATCCTCATTAAAGTGTAAAATTAGGTTTCCCCTACTTGCAATTCATTCTCATAGCTGAACTGTCACAGCATGAAAACATTCCCCTATTGGTAAAGATTTAGATACCTATTTCTCTGATCAAAGAGTGCAAAAGGAACTGAAAAGAGTTATTGACAATTCATATAGTATCTCATACTCCATTAGAGTACAACTACAAGCAAAAAATATTTTAACTCTGAAGGGAGATGGGCAACAATGTTCTAAATGATTGTTAACTTTGCAGAGTAGCCTAAAAATGTCAAGATTGAAGTCTATAAGGTTCATAAGAGATTTAAGATTACACAAGAATCTAATTTTAAGAAGTCTATTTGTTATTACATTTTCTAAGTCAAATGTTAATGAGAAGTATAATGAAGGAAACATTTTGTTTTACTGCAAAATATTTCTCATGCATTATAAAAATATAAATGTAAAAGTATTTAAAGTATTTTTAGTTTTTCATTATCTTTTTAAAAAAATTCACCGAGGAATAACATACATGCCATAATTTTTATTCATTTTAAATGTTCAATTTGATGGCTTGTAGTAAATTTAAAGGTATGCATTCCTTATCACAATCTATTTTAGAACATTTCCATTACCCCAAATCCATTAACTTCTTGATGTATAATATTTCCATAAATTCATGGAGGCCACTGATATCTGATGCTACTGTATATTCAAAGCCACACAAATATATGCAACTGAGAAGAAAAAAGTGCAAACTAACTTCATTTTAAATGACCTTTATAACCAATCTTCTATTCTGGCACCGGGAAGCAAATGTTCAGGTGCTTGCACTGAAAGTTAAACCATTCTAAGTATTAAGTTATGGCACACTGTCTTGGAAAGAAATTAATTATATTTTTGTTGGTAACACATTTCAAGCTGTTTACACAGCTGACATTTCTCAGCTGTACCCAAATCATGCCCTAAGCTGTGAAGGACTATCTTGTTTTGTAGCAGATGCCTCCACTTGAAGTGATTTCGGTAAATATAAAAACACTACCTCCTGCAACAATATAGATTACAAATTGATGCCTTATGAGTTTTTACCACCTTGAAGAAAGATTTAATGGCACTTATTTGGCTAGGATCTCTATAGAAGTCTATAGTTAAGCCATTTTTGCTTAAACTGAAGCATTAGAGCTAGTGGATCTGCTGTGGTACCAGTTAAAAGCATCCTGGCCCTAAACATCTTTGTTGTATCAAATCATGCAGCTCAAGGCCACATTCTGCCAATGTGGCAACATATGAGGAAGTGTGGGGAGCACCACTTCACAGGTTCTGGGACAAGGTGCAAATATGAATAATTAGGCAAAAAGAATCCAGCCTCTTAATGGGGATTCTCTCTTATACTCACTATGATTAAGATAAAGCACCAAGTAGTATTCTTGGATACTGTTAGTTTTACCTGCTTTCCACATTTTCCTATAGTAATGAAACTGTATTATAACTATTTGGTATGAAGTTATCAAAAACATCAAAGACTGTGACAACTGAAATCAACAAATTAGTACTGAAAATGTGTAAGGCACTTTGTTACAGAAGAACTGATCACATTTCATTGAATTTTTCTATTACTTTTGAGCTTACATCTGATAAGCCTATTTCAGTTTGGTTTCTACAAGTGTAGAGTCCAAGTGATTTTGCCCAAACTCAAACATTGGAGCTAGTGCTGTGCTCTGAAATCTGTGCAGTCCTTACTCAAACCAGACAATTATTTTAGGTTTAAATCTGTTATCATGGAAACTTTTTTTTTTTCAGGGCTGAGGCCTGAAAAAACTCGGGGCCTTGCACATGCTAGGCAAGTGCTCTGCCACTGAGCTAAATCCCCAACCCCTTCATGGAAACTTAAAAAAAAAATTTTTTTAATTGGTTCAACATAATCTTACATATTAAAGGGATTCCTTGCTTCACATTCACACATATATATGTAATAATAGAGTAGCTTAAACACAATCCTTGTCCAGGATCTCATGCCTCCTCTGTAACTCCCCCACACTACATATATAAATGACCATATACAGATACATTAATTATTGAAATTGCTTGATTTATATGCCTGTTTGAATATGTTTTGGCTTCTCATGGGAGTCAAGTGTACTCCACAGTACTGATCACTCCCTTTTTCCCTCTCTCTCCTCCCCGTTAAACCCCCTTCATAGCTATAGTTCCCACAGCTTATGTTATTTCAAATTTGGTGGGTCTATTAAATATCACAGAAACTTTTAAAAATATAAACTCAATATATTCATGACTCAGATTCAATAATTGTCAATGCAAGCTAATCTGTATTACCTTTATCTCACTCATGGGTGCCACACCTCACAGTTTATTCTGTAGCAAATCTTAGATATAATTTCATTTATTTAAATCAGTCAATTTTTGACTATGGTCCTTTTTTGAGCTATTTTAATATTAATAACAATACTGACTCATATTCAGTGCCTACTCTGAGTCAGTTAATGAAAATATAGTATCTCTAATCTTCATAACAATGTGCAAATTAGTGAGGTAATTTAAGATCAGAGAATTTTAGTGACATGCTCAGATCTTATTATTTTCTTCTATGAATATTATTTATTGTAACAGTTTTGTAGACAATGCTACCAACAGTTCCAGTTTCTTCGTGTCTCTTGTAAACAGTAGGCTGACATTTATGAACAATAGTCTTTAATTTTTATAAAAATGCCACACATTTTCTACCAAAATTTCCCACCCAACAGGAAAAACAAAACAAACAAAAAAACACCATAGTAAAACTCACCAAAACAAAAGTACACATTAAAAACCAAACAAAAAAAGCTCCACAATGATACCCCTATTCTTAATGGTGAACAAACTGAGACTTCTGATGATGTAATTTCAATGTTAAAATCAATTGTTCAGAAATAAATGTAACTGTCTATACCTAAAACATTCCCCACTCCAGGAAGAATTCATTTAAGGAAAAAAAAAGCTTTTTCTATTTTCTGATTATTTTTTAATTCACAAAGCCTTTTCCAGAGGCAGTGTTTATATAGTGAGTAATCAGACCCAAGCAGCATCTACATTAAAAAATCACCTTAAAATTTTTCTGTCTTCCACAAAGACTTCTTTTATATTAAAATGTATGGTGATGGTACTCAAAGATTAGAAAGAGTAACTACCCAGACAGAAACATAATATTTAGTAGAAAATATAAAAAGTTAATTCTTAATCATAATCATTGAGTATTTATTATTACAAGATGTTGATAAAGACCCAATTTCTTTTCAGCCCTATTTTAAAAATTAGATCTAACTTTAGAATTCCTGAAATATTCTCATCTTTTTTTTTTTTTAAATGGGCAACTTTAGAGTATAGACAAATGTATGGGAAAAGTGGTCAAAACTTCAGTTAACTTCCTTAGATGATAAAATTTATTCTCTTGGACAAGGATAATTATAAGAAATCATTATAAATAAATGTAACACAAATAAATATGAACTTTTCTTTCAGATTGTTTTATGGCAATAAAATTTATGGACTGCTTAGGATAAATTGCTATTAATGCTAGGTGTAAAATTTAATCATTTTTCATGCACCACTCTACTATGAGAAAAGTCTTAAAATTAAATAAAATGATTAAGATGATTTAAGTATCTGTAATTAAGGGAAATTTTTTTGAACATTTCATTAATAATATTCACATATATCCTCCTCATGAAGGAAAAACTCAAGTCAAATCAAGCAGCATCAAGTTCCTGACATTGACATTCTAATATTTCCAATGGAATGTTCATATGTTTTATTTTAAGTTATCTGTTCTGTGAGTGAACTCAAATTATCACAAGTGGTCTTATTTTCACATTATTTGATTTACAAAGTTTTTCAAGGAAATATCTGAAGCACTTGATTCTGCATGTTAGCAACACTAATTAGATGGAAAATGGCAAGAGAAAACACTTAAAACAGAAAACTTGTTTGTTACTTACTGAGTCATCCGTGGCAGAGGTTGGCCAGCCCTCCCATAACTGATGTCGAACGGGTATACTTGTAAGGTCATACACATTTCTCTTTACCTATAAAAAGAAAGAGCACAATTATAATAGGGTTCCCAGATGGCTTAGGGCAGTTTAAGTCAATATATATGACATACAATGCATTTCCTACTTTCTTTTAGATTCTGAATTAGAATTTGAAACTAAGTAAATACAAGTCAGGAAAAAAATTTGTAAAAATAAAACAAAACCAAATCTAAAAGAAAAATTTCAATGAAGGCTATATGAAATAATAGTCCAAGAAGCACCCTTCCTACTTGACTCCTGGCTAAGTTTCTTGTCATTAAGAAACTTCAGGGACATGATTTGCTTTGTACAGACTACAATTATAGATAGCTATAATGTCTTTAACTTTTAAACTGTGTAAGGTTTCAAACAAGACATTTCAAATTTCCATGTGGGAGAAAACTTTTGGGTTTTGACTTTTGGGGGGTTGGGGTATGGTAAGGGGTTAAAGTTGTCTTTATGTTTCATGTAAAATTCAAAGATATAAAAACTTAATAAAGCAGAATAGGTTACTTCTCTGAAATCATCTCAAATTAAAAAACTGTATCAATACAATATTTACCAACATCAGAGCTATCCATTATTATAATATTTGTGCCCTTCCTAAAAAGAAAACACAGTCAATGCAATTAAAGATTTTTAAACTTATTTTTCCCAGCAGCAACATTATACCTTTCCCTTTAAAAGGACACGAGGATAAAGTAACTGATAAGAATAAGGTGTTGGAAGGTTAAATTCTAAGTAATTAAGAAGCATCATATCTTTTTCAGCTTTTTTTCTTTTTTTGGTTTAAATAACACTCGGAAATTCTATTTTATTTTTATTTACAATTAAAATAAATTAACCAATTATAACACGGAGAGACCATCCACCTTAACTCTAGGTTAGTTATAGCATTATTGCTTTAACCAACACAGCTAGTGTTGAAATGTTGCATATAATATCTTCTATCTTCAATATGGCTGTTCATACTTGAACAAGCAGCATTCATTAATGTTTTTAAAATGCAGAAACCTAAAATATCATATTGTCCAATTACAGCATTTTGTTATCACATTACTCTTTATTATACTACCATAAGCACATCTAAGTTACCCTTCCACAAGGGAAAAGAAAAACAAAACAAAGCAAAACATGGAACTCAATCTATTTTTATCTCTATAGTACACCTGTGGAAAAAAAGACTTAGTAAATGAGATCTGAGGAGCTTGGGACATGTCTTGATCCCCACTCAATTCAAACAAATAGCTTTTCTTCAGAGATTCTTAGCAATGGTCAGTCTACCATGCAAAATTTTGGTTATAATCAGTCACATCAAGTTTGGAAATTTTCATCAGTCATTACCAACCTAATAATTTCACTAAATGCAAATGGCCTAACCTCTCATTACTTTCACTAGATAATACTATTTTGTTATGAATAAACATAAGTGCTCTGAAGGAAAAACGTATTCTACAAACTCAAGGCATTATATTACTAAAAGAGGAAAAATACAGAAGAGGGTGTATGAGTCGTCCTTGGGATTTAAGGCAAAATTTCCTACCTTAAAGTTATTTATGGATTGTCTGCATACACCAAAACTCATCCCTTATTTGTGAAAAAAGCAGAAAAAAATGTACATCTGTTGGAAAGGTAACAAGGCTACTGCAGTATTGCAGAGTAATACACAAATACTATGAATACATAAACAAATAACTTTGTAGTAAGATTCTTTAAATTCTACCTTAATTCCAAAATACAACACTATGGTATTATGAAATAAACAGTATTTTCTTCTTTTATTAACTCATCTGTAACTGCACTGAATTGAATAACATTCCTTCGCTATTCTAAGCCTGAAAAGCATGTTCTGGCTATAGAGTTATGTTGGTATAAAGCACAATGCCAGACTGATGTGCTGAACAAAAGTGATCAAAGTTAGAGTAATGTTAGCCATTGCACAAGTATTTGGCTTCATTGTTCTCCCCAGAATGACATCTGTTAAGCAACTTGTCATAGAATAAACTGGTTAATACAGACAGAACTTGGCTGAGAGAATACCATGTAAAGCATATTAGGCTAATGTTTGATTGTTCCAATGCAAAGGCTAAATTCACAGACTACTCTGAGATTAAGCCAAAAGAATCCTGTGTTAAACCACAACCACTAAACAATAATTTAAGTGAAAACAAATTGGCTTTTCAAAAATAATTCCATGTTTATCAATGCTTTAACAACAGGCAGATTCTGCCATTATATGGAAGAGGCACAAGTGATTGAAAAACTACCAAATGAATGGTGATTTTAATAATAGGGAAATAAAAACTCTGTTTTCTTTATCAATGCCTATAATTAGTTGAAATTTTAAGTCACAATACTGCAGCGAAGGGAAAAATCCAAAAGATACACAATACTAAGTAAAAATGATTAACTTAAAAAAATTGGTGATATGGGAATCCTGGGTGATAAAACACAACTGTGTATAAAATGATGAAAGTGAATTAAAGTCGCCATGAAGCTGATGAAACACAGCACTCTTCAGAAAAGGAAGAAGGATGGAGAGAAAAGGAAAGAAGGATATAGGCAAGGGGAAAGAGAGAGAGAAAGTGGGGGGAGGAACACCAAGAGAGGGGCAGAGACAGAGGAAAAAGAGAAAGTGAAGGGAGGAGAGTGACTGGAGAGATTCCAGAGCACTTGAGAGAGCATAAAGAAAAGAGAAAGAGAGAGGGAGTGGGGAGAGAAGGTGGTGGGGGAGACAGACAGACAGTCAGACACTCTCGGGTGCTGTGGTTGGCATGCACAACTGCCATTATTGTACTGATTCTGATGAAGTTTCATCTTTAGACGGTGTTAAATTCCAGTTAAGGGCATGTGGCACTTCACTGGGTAACATTTCCTAATGGCCTTTTTGTCTTACACATTTTCTTTGATCAGCATTGGCTCAAGACCATACTGAACCTTCATAATCTTTTCAATTCTTGTTTTACATTAAGTTCTAAATCTATGAGATCTCAGGCTGCTAAACCATGTAAATATTTCAATTAGTTCAGAAGGAATTTAATAAATACTTTATCAGCTGAACTTTAAAACTGTTACAAATTATACTATATTAAATCAAGAGTTCTACACCGAAAATAGATTTTTCCAGTTTATATGGTAGACTTTTTTCAAAGGGATATTTTAATGTTTTCCTTATTTCTTCAGATAAGAAAAATTGTGACTGAGGAAAAATGTAAATAGGATTAACTTGAAATAGTACAGAATTAATATGATTTATTTCCTTCATCTGCCTTTCATTATAAATATCCCTTTATATGCTGCATTTAATATAAAAAAACTAAGCAATAATCTCTACTTCAAATTTCATATTAACTCACTCTGTAGAAATTTCAATGCTAAACACAGCACTGAAGAAAAGACCATTTTATATGACCTTCAATATAAAAATATAAAAGCATATTCACAAGATATTAATTTCCTACAAAGTTTTTCTTTCATTCACTTAAATTTTTAATCAGCTTTACTTTTTATTCAAATGCCATCAGATTTTCTTAAAGAAATAATTTTTAGGAAGCGTTATTTTGCTAAAGGCTAAATGTTTGGGCTCATATTATATTCAAATGAGTTGTTCTTAGGTCTTAAAATTGAAAAATACAAAGCTTAGTAGATGAAAGTTATAATGAAGTCATTCCTTGTGAGCTAAATGTTGCTTAAACTATCAAAAACAGCATTTCAGGGAATTTTAAATATCATTCAGGTATTATTCAAGGGAAAACTGATTCTGATAATAGAAAAAAAAGTGAGGTACTGGGGCATAAAGAGGCAAGAACTAGATTTCCAATCCAAAATCTGCACAGCTATTTCTATGGACAAATTGGTCAAGCCTTTTTGAGATTTAGTTTCCTCAACCATAGAACATAATAAAACACTATCACTTCTGATTTACAAAGCTCTAAAATCCAATGATTTCATGAGAATACTGAAGCTAATAATAAGTGCAGGAAAAATAGGAGCTAAATGCATGCAAAACAAAAAGGTAATGAGGGAAAGTTTACAACCATCAAAGCCAGAAAATAGAATAATAAAAGATTTAATAAATGTAACAGACATCAAAAAGAAAATTTGCAAATAATTTCAGGTAGAAATAAAGATAAAATAAGCATTTTAGGTGAATTATTTTCTTCTTGGATGAAGAAAAGTCTTAGTCTTCACTTTTATTTTCCTTTTTTAAAAATGCTTATTAATATTTTCCCTTATAAGATCTCACTTAAATATATTATGTATATTCAAAATAAATGTGACATGTGATTTTATTAAAAAAAAAAAACCTGGCACATTGGTTTCCCAAATAATTATTCCCTCAACCAAATGTTATCACCAAGGTCTATGGTTTTGCCAGAATACTACTACCTAGGTTTAGTTTTAAAGCTTTATTGATTTATTTCTCCATTTCAAAATTTTTGAAATCTGACCCATGATGCTTCACATATAAAACATTTTAACATAACAAAAATAAAAACAAAATATTTAATTGCCAAGGGCTTAGAACAGCTATGAGTTATCTTTCCAGTTTCTAGATTTTTCTACATTCAGATACAATGGCACATTATAGCTGATTCAAAAAATAAACGTGAAACTGCAGAAATCCATATCATTATCCTATCGTTCTTTTTTTTTTCCCTCCTATCATTCCTACAAGAGAAAGGCTCTGGTTCATATCAGAACTTGAACTTATCCAAAGTTTAAATATGTCAAACTGTGAGTTTCAAGTACTTCTTCACATTACCAAACAATATTCCAGTTAAGAGTCTGCTAAATAGCAATTGCATGGAACAAACAAGTATTTGTACATGTGTGTTTAAATCAAAGTAAGGCATATAGATGAGGCTTAGTCTCAGTTTCCTAGCAATCATGGGTACTCTGAAAGGATTACATGGTTAAGAAACCAATCACTTATGATTCAGAGTTGGCTCTGAAAACATACTTCATATCTCATGCTTCTCTTTTTTTTAAAATACATTGTACACACTTTGCAGCTGCACATGGATCTGTTTTACTAAGATGCAAGTTAAACTCTCCTAAAAATCCTTCCTCAACAAAACAAAACAAAACAAAAAAAAAACCACTTGAAACCGGATGGTGCAAGGGGAATGAGAAGGTGGCATCAGTAATCAAATGTTAATTAGCAGGCTTCCCCCCCCCCCCACTTCCCCCAGGGCTGGCCTGTGTTGTAGAATTCAAATCAGAAATCAATGCTCCAAGTGTTTAACTATTACTTCTTCTCATTAACTATTTAAAAGACTAAGCAATTCTCTTTTTAAAAAAACAGTAACTCAAGACATTTCTTTTTCTCAAATACCATCTTTCTAGAAAACAATGAAGATGTTGTTTCAAGAAAACTATAAAAATGAAGTTGCCTTCAATCGGGTTTTTAAGCGACTATATTCTGTACCTTTAAAATATCTTTTGGTTGTAACTGAATTCTTCATTCCAACAACCATAAATTAGTTCTGCTTTGGACCATACTTAACAAATTGATTTTACTTCTCAATCACCTATAAAGAATCTGGACAACTGGCATTTAGAGATCACTGTGATGATGACAAAGTAAAACAAACATGAAATCTGATTTAAGTACATATAACTGTAAGTGTATATTTAGCCATCCTAAAAAACAGTAAGATTTAACACTTTCATTAGAAACATGGCTATGGTCCCAATTTCCTATACTAAAAGTCTAGTATGGGCAAAAAAAATTGAAAATTACAAAATTATATCATATTTAAAGTGACTGAAACTGCAGTCATAGATTAAAATGAACTTTTATCTGTAGTAAAAGGTTTTTAAGTTTGGATTTTTAAAATAAAAGACGATTCCTAAACTGGCAAGAAAATGTTTAGTAGATGAAAAAAGCTAACTACACACGTTTTCGAGTAAAGAAATTGTGATGTTGAAGAAATTGATATTATAAATGAAAAAATATGGGTCAGTGATTTTTTTTCCCCCTGTAACAATGTTTTTCAAAGTGAAGTAGATGGAGCAGCAGTATCAGTATTACTTGGAAAAAGTAAGAAGTGCATACTCTTGGGTCCTGTGTTGAACCAAGCATGCTGGCCATTCCAGGTTCCAGGAAGCTATGTTGTAACCAGCTCTCTAGGTGATTCCTACCAATCTGAAATATAAGAAGAGCTGCTTTCAAGTTGGGCATAGAGGCACTAGCTCCCCTGTAAATCCAGTGAGTCAGCAGGCTGAGGCAGGAGGATCATAAATTCAAACCCAGCAACTCAGCAAGACCCTAAGTAACTCAGTGGTGCCCTGTCTCAAAATAAAAAATAAAAAAGGCTGGACACGTAGCTTAGTGGCTAAGTACCCCCTGGGTTCAATCCCAGGTACCATATATAAACAAACAGATAAAATGATTAAGAAGCACCAATTTCAGATTTGCAAATTACATATAGACTCTTCCAAGATAGTTATGACTTAGTCAACTGATCCTAAAATTTTCTATACTCTGCTTAAGGTAGCCTGTTTCTGGAGAATAAATATAATTACTGATTTGTCACAGAAATAGTAAAAATGCTATAATTTTGTATGAATAATTGTTCATATTAGTCTTAGAAATTAAGGAGAGAAGGCACTATAACCTCTTTGCTTCAGATTTCATAGCTTTTAAAAAAAAAAAAGAGAGAAAGAAGGACAGTGAGAGAGAGAATCAATTTTGTTGAGTTTTTCACGTGGCTTTCCTTGCTCTGACACTTAGTTGTGTATGTGGGTGCTGGGGTTTGAACCCGTGTGCCTGCGCATGCCAGGCAAGCACAGGAACCGCAGCGCCACTGCTCTAGCCCAGACTTCATAGCTTTTAATCTAAGTTTCTGCTGACTGAAAACCTGCACTAATCTTCAGTTTTTCTGCTTCAAGCGTAAGAGTGATTGCTTTCTGGCTGTGAAACATACTTGTAAATTGTATTAAAACTGAAAATCCATGATAAATGATAATAAATAAATAATAAATAAAATGGTTACACTAAATAAATGTGGATGATACCTGAACATAACACCCAAATTGAAATGTTTCTTAACAACAGCAAACTATGTTTGAGCCGTATAAAAGACTAAACAGACTTTATTTATTCAATTTTGCTTCTCATTGCACAAATGATATTAGAATCAAAAGAAAAATGTTAATCCAATGTTAGTCAGTCAACATCTTGTCCTTGATGGCAATATTTCCTCTCTGCACTTTATGAAACAGTGAGAACAGTTTTTCCATTTGATAGCCTAATATTTACTACAGAAACAAATGTTTCTTACTGTCTACAGTAAATAAAGCAACAGTCACTCAATAAATGCTTTAAAACTTCCCCCAGTTAATAATAAGTAAAAGGAAGTAAATTTTTTTTTTATAATTCCTTCCAGAAAGGAAAGAAAAAAGTGAAACAACTGCAGTAATTATAAGGACATTTTAAAGAATTTTAAACTCATTTCATAAAGTGCAACTTTATACATGACTTTAAAAACTGAACACATAGAGGCTGGATGTATGGCTCAGTGGTAGAGCATTTGCTTATTAGCATGTACAACATCCTGTATTCTGTACTCAGCAGCAACAACAAAAGATTAGTCACTTAAACCAAGAAAATACTTGCATATCAAAAATGTTTTGATTTTAATGGATGGAAAAGGAAAACAATTTGTTGAGTAAAATATCCCAAACACAGAGACTTAAGGGCGGAATGTTTTCTCCCATATGTGGAAGCTAGAGTAAAACTTAAGACAAGATGAAAGTTAGCTAAGTTTAAATAATAAACTCACCATAGTTGAAATTTCACATAAGCTGGGGGAACCTTAAACTATGAAGGTCGAGGGAGAAGGAAGGAAGTTGAGGAGGGGAGGGAAGGATTTGGGAACACTGGACTCCCATGGGAAGCCTAACTATACACAGGCAGGCAGAGAAACTCAGGAATTTCAAAAAGTCATACACATGTATATGTTCATTTCCAATTATAGCATGAAGGTATTACAGAGAGATATGAGATCAGGGAATGGACGAAGGTGGGGATATCCTGGACTAGGAACTGGCTTAACTTACTTTGTCAATATGCATATATACATGAATATGTAACAATTATTCCCTCCAATATGTAAGACTATGTCAAACAAATAAAAAAGTTTTGATTTTAAGTCTGAGTTTTTGTATACAAATATTTAATACAATTTTAGAAGCAACATACAGTTAATTTACAGACATATACATGAAACCAAATAGTTAGCTATAAGTACATTTAGTGCAAACTTGTTTTTCACCACAAAGTTGTCACAAACTAAAATCCAACAATAAGACAGTTAAATAAATATACAGCCATTAAAGTGATGCTAGAAAGCCAGGGTCTGTAAAGTATAGCCCAGAGGCCAAAATCAGTGTGTTGTTTTTGTCAGTAAAGTCACACTGGAACACAGCCACCTCCATTTGTTTACATATTTTCTTTCGTTGCTTGTGCACTACCAAGATGGCAGAGTTGAATAGACGCAATAGACTATGTAGCTGAAAAGTCAAAAATATTATCCACCCCTTTACCAAAAAAAAAAAAAAAAAAAAAAAAAAAAAAAAAAAAAAAAAAAAAAAAAAAAAAAAAAAAAAAAAAAAAAAAAAAAAAAAAAAAAAAAAAAAAGCAAGAAAAAAAGAAAAAAATTCTAGCTCCTAATGTATAGAAGAATACTGAAAAACATTAAAAGTTGTAACATGAAGCTGGGCACAGTGGCACACACCTGCAATCCCAGTTACTCGGGAGGCTAAGGCAGGAGGATCATAAGTTCATGGCCAGTCTGGGCAACTTAGTGAGAACCTGTCTCAAAATAAAAAGGACTGGGGATGTACCCTGAGGCAGGGTGCTTCCCCAGCATCGGTGAGCACTGGGTTCAATCCCCAATACCCCTTCTCACCATAAGAAACACAAAATGGCCACATAGTATTAAAGAAAAACTAGGGGACAGTAATACAGCTCAGCAGTAGAGGATTTTCCTATCATGTGCAAGGCCCTGGATTTAATCTCCAACATGACAAAAAAAATAAAAAATTCAAAATGACTCATTTTAGATTTCTATCTATCTCTTCTAAATTTCTATTCCTTCTGTAATAAGAAAAAGGCTTTAATTTGCTTTTATTCAAAGTATGGCAATTCACTTGAATCAGAATCAAACAGGCTTTTATTTCAGCTAGGCAACTAATCTGAGTGGTAGGTACCGAGTAAAGAAAAAGAAAGGGAGAAGGAAAGAGAAAGTCAATTGAACTTGTATTGAACTTTGTGCCTAAAGCATGTACTAAGTTTTATGTTAACATTATCATCCTCAATATAACCTTTTACATGTATTATTATTTTTAACTTTCAAATATGGAAACTGAGTCTCAGATACAGTAAATAATTTGATCAAAGTTACTTCAGTTAGTCAATGGTGAGAGTAGGAATTAACTTAGTTCTTTGGATTCTAAAGTCTAGATTCTTTCATGACTATGACATATCTTCTCTTATCCTGAATTTCTTGTAATGTAAAATAAAAGACTGAAATAAATTATCTTTAAAATTGTTTTCCACATGACATTTATAAGTGCAACATGTGTTCTTCTTCTTCTATCATCATCATCATCATCATCATCATCATCATCATCATCATCATCATCACTGGGGATTGAACCCAGAGGTACTTTATCAATGAGCAACATTCCCAGCCTTTTTTATTTTTTATTTTGTGATATGGTCTCACTAAGTTGCCTAGGGCCTTGCTCAATTGCTTAGGCTGGCCTCAACATGTAAGAATTTTCTGAGACTGTTTATACTTTGGTGATCATTAAATGGTAACAAGTGACAGTGATCAACTATCCTCCAAGACTCTGTCATGACAGCAAGTGAACCTTATCACAGCTGTTGTACTTCAACAAGCAATGAAGAGCAGTTACAGGCTGTCAACTTTGTATTTTTAAAAGCTGTTGGAAAGGACAATTGCCATAGCAAATAGCAACTTGTTATTGTTCAATAGCTGAATGCTGCCTTCACAATAAAAGGGCAGTTCCTAGTGTCACATAAAGCTGGGTGGAAAATGGCAAGATAAAAAATTTTCAAGGAAAATAAATCAAGGTAAAAGGAGCACCACATATTAAAATAGTAAGTAAAGTTTATCATGAGAGCAAGCAAAGGCTCTTCCTCTAATAAACTTTAGGCCAGTGCTTTCTGAATCTCCATCATTCCTTATTAATGTAAGTGTTTTGGACATTCACACTCTATGGGCCTACTACTTTTACTTGGCTAATGTACATTAAACCAATGATACTGTATTTTCTTATTTCAGTTTTCCCTTTCTCAAAAGTTGGGCACTATTGCCAACTCATTTTCTATGCTTTTGCTTTGGACAAGTGAAACTCATCAGAAACAATTAGTTTGTTTCATCTGCAACATTTCTAAATTCTAAAACAAAATTGCATCTATGAGAAATAAGACATGGTTCAATGCCATTAATCTAATCTGCCAATTAATTTTTTGTAAAATTATATTCCCTTAATTTTGATTTCAAATGAGTTAAAACACACTTGTGCACAGGTGTGCATAAACAGCCAAATTAAGCTACTTTCATAAATGTCATTCATTTCATAACGCCTCAGTCAGAATGATAACACAAATTTTAAAGATTCTTAATTCATTTATTTTTTTCTTCTAAATATCTTTTCTTAAAGAGGGTCACCTGTATAGACTTCAAAATTTTAAACTGCTGATAATCTTAATAGGTTTGATAAAGAACTATTTTCATATTTTGACAGAAATTACATACCATTCTTACTCTGATAGCACCACAATGATGCTCAGATATAATGTTTATGTTTGCTTTGCTGATTTCTGTTGTCCATTCAGGCCTTTATTTTCTCTGAGTTGTGAGAAAAAGTGGTGGGAAACCATCAGCAATGGAACCTCAGTCTATAATCAGGTCTCTCATAATTTTATCTTTTCTTGTTAACAAAAAAATGCAAAAAACAAAGAAAACAAAAGGACTTAGTGTTGGGGTCTGCTGTGAATACTAAAGTGGCCTGGGGGTGTGGCTCATCCAGTGAAAATAAACCATTCAAGTCACCCACATCAAGAAGAAAGTTTGGGAACAACCAGGCCAGTGTTTGCATTTGGGGCCCTGGAGTCAGGAGAGTTACATTTCCCTTCACTCTTCTTGGCATCAGAGACAACCAACATAACCTCTCTTTTAGGAAATAAAAAGTAATTTTCCCCAAGGACTAGCCCTAAGAAACATTTCAAAGTGTGTCTGGTAAGGTTTAAATATTTCAACATGCTACTTTCCAATATCAGCTTTCAGGATTCCTGAGAGAGATGTAGGTGGGAGGGTAGAGAGGGTATCCTAAGAAAAGTACCTGCCATGGCAAGACCAAAGTTATATATAATAAGAGGTTAAACACCAAAATTACACACCTAGGGAAATGAGACAGAATTGGAAACCGGCTCTGGGTGACAAATCAAATCTTATCAAGTGAATTGACAATGAGAGGAAGTCTAATACTTGATACTGCACACCAAACCCTAAGAAATGATGCTGCCAGTTTTCGGAAGCTCCATACAACTAGCTTTAATTAAGGTGGTTAAAATCCCAACCCATGGATTTGACTGTTACAACTGATTCTGAAATGTAGATACAGCTTATTTTGAAAGAAAATACCAGGAATACCTTAGCATTCCCACTTAATGTATTATTAAGTTCAGAAAAAAAATATGACTACATGATTCGTTAAATAAGCAGGCATTCTAAATAAACTGCCTGAAGTCTCCTGTTTAAAAAAAATTACTTCTATTTATTCATTAACAAAGCTATTCCTTAGCTCATCCCTGCCATAACCTGGCTCTATTCAAAACCATATGGGAAAGGACATTAAAAAAGCTCCACAAACCATGGACTTCTGGTATTAGTGCTACACACTGCATACCCCTATTCATTATTCTACCTCCCTTGTTTAATCTATCATTAAGATTCAGTGACCCTACACTAAATTTAAAGCAGATCCTTCCTTCCTCCCATGCCTAAATTCACATACTTTTCTAGTTGGGGATGCCCTCAAGTATTAACAACTCTACGGGGTTTCTCTAATCTCAGCTCTGAACTATGTCATGCTATAGAACCAAGAAATTGCTGTTTTACATCTCTAACTATGGAAGTTTCCATAAAAAAGACCATATAATTTACTTAATAAGATAAAGGAGGAAAAATCATGACTGAATATTTTTTCACTGTATATTGTAGAAGAGGCACATGGAGAGACACTGTCATATGCTGTGCTGTCTCTAGAGGCATTACTTAACTATATTCATGAAAGCACTTAAGAGTTTTAATAATGGGGAAATTATCAAATGTTGACTATCATAACAGAAAAACAAAGGGGAAAAAGGAACATTTTAATTTAAATATATGCTTGACCATTTGGGGGAAATCAGATTTCAAGAAGTTAGCAAAAGTTAATATTTTAAGAAAACACTAAACTCCATTTCAATTATAAATATAAAAATATAATGACAGTGTGGTAAAATAAAAGGTAGGGAGATGTACACATGATGGTCTATCAAAGCTAACAGAACTTTCTGTGATGGTAAGAGATGGTAAGAATGTTCTTTGCCTCTGCTGTCCAAAGGGGTGGTCACTAACCATGTGTAGCTGCTGAGCACTTGAAATGTAGATTATCTGACTGAGGAACAGAATTTTACTTTTAAAAATTTTTGTTAATTGAAACTTAAATTGCCACTCATGCTAGTATAACTATTCTACTAGACAATATATTGATTACTTAAGAAAACAGAGAACATTGAAGAACTTAAAAACATTGTTAAAATTACACACTGATACCCTTTCATCCCATTCCAATTTCTTTATACTTCATGCAACATAAAGGTAGAAATATTGTAGCTAAATTAACTTTTGCTATTTTTAAAAATGTTATTTTGTGCCTAAGAAGAACTACAATAATCCTTCAGTATCCCCAAACTGAAGGAACTGGGATAGAATACATGTCAATGATAATGTGAAAGGGGAGGGGACAAAGCAATAATGGGCTACATTTTAATCATTAAATAGTCAAGAAAGTAAAATATTAAAATATTTTTAAGTTTGACTTACATAACTGCCACAATGCAGTCTAATTATTCAATAATTCATTCATAAATGATAATCTAAGAATAATTACCATGATTGAAATGAGTAGATAATGTTAATTATATTCCTGACAGTTTTTTTTAAGAGTGATGATTCAAAATTAATTCCTTTTGGGTCAGGGGCAAAGTCAAGGTCCTTGAAGCATTCATGGAGTAGATACTGAAATCACTCAGTCTCAAAATCAGTCCTTTACTGATTCAGTAGACTCTTACTTGAACATCTATCTAAAGCATAGCAAAGAAAATGCTGAGTAGATAGGATACTTTAGAACACATTTCTACACTCCATTAAGGAACATATATAGGTGAGGAAACATGTAAAAAGATGTTTACAATATAAAATTGTATGTTATAGATTTCTATTCTTTTTAGGGGGTGGTTTGGGGACCCAACCCAGGGACTCACACATGCTAGACAAGTGTATCACAAGTTTGTGATATTCCTACTCAGCCTCCTTAGTAAAAAAATTATAGGTGTGTGCCACCATGCCCAGCATTACAGGACTTTTTTTTTTTTAAGATAAAAAGACTGATTGAATTAATGGGAAAAAGAAACAGATGAAAAAATGTAGAAGGGGTTAGAAAACAAACTTTAAGAATTAAATACAGAATGAAATTATGGCATTTGTTGGCAAATGGATGGAACTAGAGAACATCATGCTAAATGATGCTAAGCCAGACTCAGAAACTAAAGGATTGAATCTTTTCTCATATGCAGAAGTTAGAAACAGAGATGGAGGGAGGGAAATGAAGAGATAACAGAGATTTCACCAAAACAGAAGACTGCCATTAGAAGAGAGGAAAGAGATCAAAAAGGAAAGAGAGGAGGTCCAGGGGAAGTGCTGAGGAGTGAAATCTACCAAATTATGCTATGGTCATGTATGAATATACCACAATGAATCCTGCTTACATGTATATAATTATAATGTACTAATCAAAGTAATAACAGAAGGGACACCAGTAGAGAAAGCAGATTAGCAGAAGAGGAGTAAGCAGGTACTAGGGAATCAAATTATGAAGTTGATCAAATGATATGCCTGTATGAATATGGCATAATGAATCCAATTATTATAATGCACTGAAAAAATTTTTTAAAGAATTAAATATAAAAACTTTTGACTCCTCACAGACAGAAGACCATCTCTTAATAAATATTAATAATTAAGAACTATATAAGTTAGGGTGACATTTTAAAAAATTCTTTTAAGAAAATATGTAATGCTCTGTGACCAAAAATGGACTTATAAAGTGATAAACCTGTTTTAATGAGTACATTCACATAACTGTTAATAATTCATGAACACTCATTCAATTGTCCAACCAGACAATAAATATGTATTGACTGGCTAATATGAGGAAGGTATTATTTGGTGGTAGTACCTGAAGAGGACAAAGTTTATGCCTTCATGGAGCATACGTTCATTATTTAGTATTTGTATGGTAGTAAGGGTGAGCAACAGATGAAGGAAACAGACAAGAAATAAGTATATAAACAAGATTTATGAGTTAGGTAAGTATTATGAAAGATAACAGATTACTGCCAGTTTTCCAAGTTAGATGGACTAAAACTTGAATGAGAAGGTAAAAGTCCCAGAAGGAGTGTTCGAGGCAGGAAAAAACAAAACAACCCCCCCTCAAAAACCATGAAATACAAAGTCTCTACTAGGTGCTTTACATCCATGTATATATTCACTAATACTGACTTTCAAGTAAATTGCAGCTTTTATTCTTTTCTTTACAGAATACAATAACGATCCACCCTCTCCAAGTAGCAGAAGCAAGACCCAAAAGAAAATACATGGAACTGAGGCATTTTTTTTCTTTTATACTGTACCAAGACAACTGAAACTTGAAATGTTTATTTTTTTTTCTACAGATTGTCTTCCCCTGTCCCACAGCACAACTCCCAAACACACTCCCTGCCAATGAAATACTACACCACTCATTTGCATATCTAACCCTTCTTCATAGATTGGGGACATACTTTAGTTCAAATAGACTAAATAATCATAAATCCAAAATTATTGTCAGGTACATGTTAATAAAAGTTTACTACAGTGATAGCTAACTCAAAGGGATATTTCAGAAATTATGATCAAAGATAACTTGTCTTCAAACACAGTTGGGTGTTATTTCTATGACTTTGCTCAAGTGAATAGACATTGTCATGCATTCCAAAACAAATGGAAAGTGCATTTGATCACATTTTATTTGTCATGTTTCACTGTATTATGCCAGTGAATAAATTCAAAGATGCCCATCCTTGAAACTTATGGCAGCCTTGCAATTGCATCCAATAAAACTCAATTATTACCGAGCCTCATTCTCTGACACCCCAATATCACTCATTCTTCATGTGTATTGAAAAAGAAAAGATGACAAGGAAAGCCATATGAAAAACTAAATAAAATTGATTCCCCCACCTCTCTCACTGTCCCTCTCTTAAAGAAAAAAAAAAAAAAGGAAAGAAAAGATGATGGGAATAGATAAGGCTAATGCAGAGCTACACAAGTTTGACCTGTATCACCCAATACATTTTAAAATAGAAACCTTGTAAGCTTTCTGGACTTCTTTATATTTATAGTTTGTTCTTTCACCCATTCAATAAACATTTATTGAACACTCCCTAAGTTCCAGACTCTTAAGGTCACTAGGGTATCAGTCTCAAATGTGAACATCTAGAGAAGCCAGAAAGTAATACAAATGAGGGAAACATGATAAGCAAATGGCATCTGGTCTTAGTTTTGAGGAAACACATTTGTGGTGCTGGGAAAGATGGCAAATTAAAAAGTATGCTGTATCCAAGGAAGCAGATGCTACTCCAGACCAGTTGATTACTGATATGGAAAACCCAAGGTTCAGCATCCCAGAATTTTCTTATTCTCTGAGAGAAACAGGAATCCTGTTTTGTGTTGTGTGTGTGTTTTGGGGTATGTATGTATGTATGTATGTATGTATGTATGTATTTTTGGTCTTTAATTAAATGTAAAACCTCTCAATTTTTGGCAACCAGTTTAAATTTAAAACACTGAGTCTCAAACTGATGGTAAACAAAAGTTTTGCAATCGGCAGTTTGCAACCACTATAAGGAGAGATACCAAGATAGATAAAGACATGATATTCTTGCCTTACAAGAACTCACAAGCCTCTAAAGATTATGCTGAGAAACAATTATTTATGCTACAATGTGATAGTTACAACGCTATAAATATCAACAAGGTATTAGGAGGGCACAAAAAAGCAGCAATTATAATAGCTGAAGCTACCATTTACTGAGTGGCAGGGCACACTGATCTAGGTACTTTGCACACTTCGTTCTCATAACAATCATTCCTCATATTATGCAGCACAAAAACTGCTGGACTTGAACTCTATCATGACTTCAAAAATCCATGTTTTTTCCTACATTATCACACTGACACTCTTTACTTCAAACAAAAGTGTTAGGTTCCGAACATTAGTCATATAAACATGTGAAAATGAAATTAACTGCTTTTTCACCTAATTCATTTAAGATACACAAGATATTGTTTTCAATTTAATAATCACCCAGGAAGAACAACAAAGCAATATTCAAGATGTGATTTTTAAATATCAATACTTGAGCTATAGTATATCTTTGTATCATGAATTTCTACTAAAAATGCCAAGATCCCGGCACTCAATTATCAAATAAAATTTACTAATTTAACCATTAGCAGACATTTAAACAGCATTTACTATGACTAGGCAGTTTTCTAAGGGCTTTATAAATTATTTTCACAAATTTTCATATATCTGAGGCACAGAAGAGTATATAACGTATCTAAGACCACATAATAAGTGTTGAAAATAGTATTCTAATCCAAGCATTTTGGCTTAAGAGAGATACTTTTAACCAGTATGTTATGCTGCCTCTATATTTTATTCTCACGTTGATATGCATGAAAAAGGGCAATAAACTATACACCAAAAATATATACTTGGACTATAGTAACACTGACAATATGAATCTGATGTTTCAGTGTTTTTATAGTCCAACTATCACTACATGCACATTAGTCACTTTCTAATTGAATTAATACTAAAGTTACTTGGTTCAGAAACTATATCACTGAGATAAACCAATACACAAATAAAAATGTTTAATTTCACTGATAACAGGAAATTCAAATTAAAACAAAATGCCATCTTTACCTTTCAACTAGGAAAAAATAAAAATATTTGTTATCTGTTGTTGATAAAAAAAAATTATATACCTGTATATTTTAAGGTGCCTGCTCACATACTGCTGGTGGGTAAACTAGTATGCAAATCTTTTTTGAGGATAAATTTGAAATATCAAAATAAAATCAATATGCCCATTGACCCAGACATTCCATTTCTAAGTACTTATCCTAAAGACATCTATTCCACTCATAAAGAGGGACTTTCATGTGTTATTTTTTACATTTCTGAGTTCCTGAATCATTTACAATAAAAATGTTATTCATGTACTTCCAGAACAATTTATGAAGATAAATATCACCATGAGATGGAAATTTTATTCTCATACTTTTCAACTTCAGCCTGAATGTACAGGATTTTTTTTTCATTTTTGTTTGTACTACTGAGTTTAGAATAGTATGAATTGTGAAGCAAATCTGGCCAAATATGCAAATAACAAAGGGAAAATACCAATTTGTATTTTTTTTGATAATTTGATACTATTTGATATAGTCACTGTCCATGAATTAAAACTTGACTTTGGACCCTTTACCTGCTCCAGCCAATGTCTACCATATACCCCACCTTACCCTCTACCCATACCTCCAACGTTATCCTACAATACAAAAATCCAAAAACTCCATCAGGAATTTCCCCAGTCTTTCATAAGTCCAAACAGCATTAGCTCCACAGACAAGCATATCCAAGGTGAAACCACACTGTCATTTTTATTCAACCCATGAGTCAGACAATGTCAAGCATATTGGGAGGCAAGTTCATTAGTATCAATGTCATGCATATATCAAAAGGCAAGTTCATTGACTAGAGTATTACAGGGAATCCCTTTTTTCTCCAGTATGCACATTTCATAAAACTCACCATTTTTATAAGTAAAACCAAGTAGGAAGGCAAGAACTACACAATTTGAAAAACTGGTTGCTTTTTTAAAAATACGTTTTCCTATGCTAGATTCTTTATCAATGACAATCAATATACAGTACATTGGTAACAAAATTACTGATTGACAACAAGTTTCAATTTTTAAAGGGTGTAATTATTACACTTCAAACATCCACTTCATTCATTCCTCGCTTTATTCATTCAACTAACCATTCAATGCCACATGCTTTCTACATTAGCACACATCTCAGTAATTCCATTAAATAGATAGCATTATTTCTATTCTTCAGATGAGACAAATGACATATAAGTGCCTAAGGAAGTGCCAGTTTCTCCACAGAGATATTTAAGAGAAAAAAAAAAAGTAACATACCCCAAACTATCCTCATGCCTAGTCTTCTAGTCTTCGGCATTTCAAATAATGGCACTAAGTTACTCAAATAAAAAATTTAAAAATCATCATTTCCCTTTAATGTCACCATTCACCACCTCCTTTCATCCATAACTAAAAGAAGCCTACTATCATTTCTCTGCTGGAACATTACAATAGCACCTCTATGGTCTCATCATTGCCTTCTAAAATCCAGTCTAGATATAGCAGCAAAATAGCATTTTTAAAAATATGCTATGATGGTACAATTTCTCTACTTAAAACCTCTAAAAGCATTCCATTGCACTTAGAATGATCTGACCCTCCATTTCTCAAAATTAATAACCTCATTATCCTCTTGTCCACCACAGTTATTTGTTTAAAGAGAAATATGTGACCCACATTGGGTCTGTTCAATCAGTAGCAGGATTTTTATCCCCTAAAACTATGAGAAAGGCAAATTTCAATGAAGTTAAAAACTGGCAGAATGGAAATACCACAAAACTTTGTGTAGTAGCTACTCTGTCACCAGTTGAGAATATACTGACTGAGAATAAACATAGTTCAAAAGGAAGCAGACACAAGAAATGGACAGACATATCAGCTTATACTGGTCTGTGAATTCATTTGCATTCATTTATTTGTCAAATATTATAAACTTTCTTTAAATTTTTTTTCCGGAAGTCAAGCATTCTATTAGGTAGACCATGATATGGCTTAAGGTGAAAGAATCCTTCTTTCTATTAAAATTTTTTCCACATGTCAAGCATTCTATTAGGTAGACAGTGATATGGCTTAAAGTGAAGGAATCCTTCCAAGTATTTCAGAAAAAAATATTTCTTTAATACAGCTTAATGTTAGTTCCATAGTTTAATCTCTTGTCCACACAAAAAGAACTTATTTTTAAAGATAAAGCTAATCCCAGTCCCTATAGTTTCCAATCACACTTTTCCTGTTAACAGTTATTAAATTATCTTTAATGTTTGAGTTGATCTCTTCAGATAGAAACTCATGCAAATCATCCATGTGCTGCTATAAGCTGTTAGTACAGTGCTTAAGCCCTTGGTAGGAATACCATAAATATTTGTTGATACATACATATATATTCATATTTCTTTTATATAGGCAGACCTTTATGGGAATACACAAATTTTAACATACTACATTATTAAGTATCAAAACAAAGACAAAACTACTCCAAGTGGAAGAATAAAGTCATTTTGTTTCTATGGGGAGGATAGGAGAAAGCCTTACAGAGATGACAACCTTTGAGCATTAAACATTAAAAACATTTTAGATATGGGAATGGAAGATAAAGGCAATTGGATCAGAAGAGAGGGTGAACAAAGCAAAGGTACAAGTTGCAGGGATATTCCCATGATTGCAGAACAGCCTTGAGTGGTTGGAACGTCTGGGGAACAAGGGGATATAAAAGGTGAAATTGAAATTGTTTGCTTTTAGCTCTTAACAATACTCAGACATGATAGAATAATTGTTATTATTTTATAGATGGGTGGGGGACATAATTAAGCATTAAGTAATGTTGAAATGGGACTTAACTTCCACAGAATACTATGCTAGACCTATTAATGTGTAGATGAATAAAACACAGCCATATTTCTCCTTAAACTTCAACAAGAAGGAAGTGAAGAAAGTGAATACATATTATTAAAAACATGTATTGAGTGCAATAAATTTTAAGCACTATGTTAAGAGCTTTAATTCCAATAATACACTAAATCTTCATAATAAATTCTAAGAAACTTCACTATATTAAAGATGAGGATACTGAAGCAAGGAGAGGCTAAGTAACTTTCCAAGGTCAGATAGTAAGGTCAGATCTAGTGTTTTAACACTTTCGTGCTATATCAGGATAGGAGAGAAAGAGTGAGTTTTACTAGAAAGGTCCTTAAAGGACGTAATATTGATTATGCCAGATGATGAGACAGATATGTCCTTGCTTTCCTGAAGTCCACAGTTATATTTGTATATAACTATATTTGTATAGTTATATACAAATATATAACTATGAACTGTGACTACATCCCTGCCAGGGAAATAAGCTGGGCTTAATGATATAAACCAACAAGGGAGTGGACTTAGATTACAGTGTGAGGGTGACAAGTTTTTCTAAGACAATATTTAAGCTGGGACCTTAAGAAACAAGGAGCCAATTATGCAAAGGATATTAAAGACAGAAAGAACAGCCAGAGCAAAAATCATGAGGGAAACAACAGACTTGTACTTTTCAGTAAAGCAGTCAATGCAATAATTGTACGATGAATCAGGAAACAGCAGGTTAAAAGGGGACTGGTAAAATAGACCAATTCATGTAAGATCAGCTCAAATGGAATCTTTGCAGTTGATGTTAAAGAATATGTACATTTTTTTTCTGTTAGGTAGTCTTACAGTGAGTTTTAAGTAATGGGGTGTGTTAGTCAGCTTTTCATCTCTTTGACCAAGATATCTGGTAAGAACAACTTATAGGATGACAAGTTTAGTTTGAATGCCAGTTTCAAAGGTCTCAGTCTATACAGCTGACTCCAAAGTTCTGGGCCTAAGGCAAGGAAGAACATCTTGGTGGAAGGGTAAGGGGAATAAAGCTGCTCTATTCATGGAAAAGGGAGGGAAAGAGGGATAAAGGAAAAGAAAGGGAAGAACCAGGGACATGATATAGTCTAAAGTCACATCCCATGACCTATTTCCTCCAGTCACACTCCACCTACAGTTAATACACAGTAGCCCTTTCAAATTATTAATCCATCAAATGAATTAATCCACTGATACTTATAGCTCTCATAATCGAATCACTTCATATCTAAACATGCCTGCACTGCCCAACAGATGACCTTTCTGGGGGACAGCAAAGATCCAAAGACCAAAACCATAACATGGGATAAACATGTTTTTATAACATTACTTTGGTTGTTATATGAAGACTAGTTTGGAGTTACTGGTATGAAAATCAAAGTAGGCAGGCTTCAATAATAGGCTATTACTGCTAGTGTCCAGGTAAGAGATGATGGTGGCTAGAACCAAACGAGGGCAATAAATAATAAAGGAATCAAAGATGATGCCCAAGTTTCTAACACATGGTTGGGAAAGCTAGGCTTTTAAAATGAATAAAGACTTTACTGTACTATTTAGTCCTCAAATACCCTATTTTACAGCAGAGGAAATGGGTTTAAGAAACTTGAATGATTTCTTCAAGGTCTCATTTTTTTCAACAAGATAATGTAAATAGTATGGAATCTAAACTCAGGTTGTCTGGATGTATAACCTTGCAGTGCTGTTCACAACTGTGCAATTAATTTGTCTGCCTCTAAGGGCAATAGAATTTAAATATTTGCTTCAAAATGGCAAAAGCTTTTGTTTTCTCAACTATAAATAAAAGGGGTTGGATGAAAGTACCTCTACAGACCTTTCTTAGTTGAGAATTTTATAATTATGATATTGTATTAAAGCCATACTTAGTATAATGGCTTCTAAGTACTGGGCCATAAATAACATGTTCTTTAAAACAGTGATATGATGAGGCAAAGAATTCCACAAGATTTTAAGTGCCCAAAATGGATTCGTAACTTCATGATACATCTCTCATATTCTAACTTTAGTCTGCTATCTTTAAAGATTCATTATCAATACAGCACATATGGTTGACAAAATAATTTCTCAGTAAATTCTAATTTATTTCTACTGGTTATATTTTAATTTAGTATTAAAAACATTTTACTGACGAATAAGTGTAATATATAGTGAAAATGTAAAGCATAGGAAATATAAAAAGAAAATTCTAGTAACTGCTATATATTTTCACATGTATTTACTTGTCACAATCTAAATGCAAATACTCAAAAATAAAGAGTTTTTGGATGTGCATTTACTTGACATTCATCTTGGCATAACAATATCACAGAGACTAATAATATATTCTATTTCAAGTACATGAACCAAATAAGAATAAGTTTCAGAGCTTGGAATGTAAACAATTTTACATCAAAATAAGTGATGGTTTGCTTTAAGATAAAACTCTAGTTTTAAAATGCTGAGTATTACTAATAATTAGTTTAATCACAAGATATTAGTTATAACATTCTTTAGTTTTTCCTCTGCTGTGCATTACTTACATTGTAAAAGGAATGACTTCAAACAGAAGTTATAATGCTGTATCATATTTTTAGAAAATCCATCATAAATTCTAAGATTTTCAGAGTCAAAAGCAACCTATTGGATTATATGCTCAACTCTTTTTAATGCATTAAACTCCGTAACAAAAAAATATCTGACAAATCATCAGAATTTTGAGAATTTTTAGCCAAGTCCAAGACACCCAGATTAAGTTAAAGAACCTCTTATTTTCTTTTTCTTATAGTTAAGCAGACTTAAGCAAAGTCAATACAAAGCTATTCTTTTTTTTTTTTAAATAGAGAGGGACAATGAGAGAGAGAAAGAGAGAATCAACTTTATTTAGTTTTTCATTTGACCTTTGTTGCTCTGATACTTCATTGTGTACCTGGTGCTGGGGTTTGAACCCAGGTCCTTAGCGCATGCCAGGCAAGCCCTGGAATGACTGACACACTGCACTTCTCCAGCCCCCAGAATGCTATTCTTATGGTAATATGAACAGTTGCTTCTACAGATATACATTATCATGCATTATACATCGTCATAGATCACAAATACTACTTTAGAATTCTAATTATTTTTATAAAATGCCTAAAGGGGGAAAAAAAGCTTAGTTGCATGCTTTGTTCCTACCAAATTTTGTAGTAACTTTGTCAGAAAAACAGTTAGCTGTTTTATTATAAAGTTCAAATGCTCATCAGTCTCTGTAAATGATTCGATAACATTCTTGTACACACACACTTAAAAACAAATACTAACACATTGTAAATTTTTTACGGGAGAGTACCAAGAATTGAAACCAGATGTACTTTTACACTGGGCTACATCCCTAGTCCTTTTTATTTTTTATTTTAAGGAAGGGTTTCTCTAAGTTGGTTGGGGCCTCGCTAAATTGCTGAGGCTGTCCTCAGATTTGTAATCCTCCTGCCCCAGCCTCCTGAGCTGCTGGGATTACAGGCATGTGCCACTGCCCAACCACTGTAAATTTTTCTAAACACAACCAGAAATCTGTTTTTCTGATTAGTTTCTATCACTTATTTTTTCCATACAATAGGCAAGATTTTATTAAAATGTAGTCTTTTTTTTGTTTTGTTT
The DNA here is from genome assembly GCA_004027875.1 of Aplodontia rufa. Lineage (NCBI taxonomy): Eukaryota > Metazoa > Chordata > Mammalia > Rodentia > Aplodontiidae > Aplodontia > Aplodontia rufa. The sequence goes on along the minus strand of PVKS010005432.1, from coordinate 19,509 downwards.
TGTTTTTGAGGTGCTAGATATTAAATCCTGGGCTTCACACAGGCTAGGTAAGTGCTCTACTACTGTGCTACAGCTCTTCATTATTACTTATGAAACAAATATCATTAGTATCTGTTACATCAATTCAATACAGCATGGCATTTCAGTGTGCAACTGAACAAATGATGTCAAAAGATGTACCTCTAGAGAAAGAGTGTAGTTAGTTCCACCTAATTAAAACCGCTTGAATGATTTCACACTTTTTAGAAAGACCAACAAATACACATGCTGTCTAATTTCATTTTCCGTCTGCTTCAATCATATCAACAAAATATTTAACCTATTGTGTAAAGTAAAAGCAGAACTCCAAAAATTAAAAAGTATATTGGTAAGTGGTTATGTAACCCGATTCCTTGGTTACGATAGTGAATTGCCTACATAATATATAACCTGATACATCTTAGTCTTTTTGAAAGGGATTTTATGTACTATAAATAACAGTAAATATGGTACACAGAAGATTAAACTGAGAATTTCAGAGAACAACTTGCTATTTCTAGACTTTTAACATTTAGCATTAAAATACAACAAAGTATTTATCTTTTCTAAGTCTAGAAGAGAGCTGGACCTGGTGGCACACAACTATAATTCCAGCATCTTGGGAGGCTGAGGCAGGAGGATCACAAGTTTGAAGCCAGCCTGGGCAGCTTAGCAAGACTGGTCTCCCGAAAACGAAAAAGGGAAGGAAGGGGAGAGGAAGGGAAGAGGAATGGGTGGGGATTTAGCTCAGGGCTAAAACACTCTTGGGTTCTGTCCTCATTACCACATAAGCAGAAATTCAATTGAGTCAACATTAACTTTAAAATTTTACATAAATCTTACTTTTGATAAAATTGATAAAAAACTGGGCTGGGGATGTAGCTCAGGGCTAGACAACTTGCCTCACATGTGCAATGCCCTGGCTTCAATCCTCAGCACAGCCAAAAAATAAAATTGATAGAAATCTTAATAGAAGAACAAGAGAAGTTGTTTTAATACACTTAATCAACGATTAAGTTCCCAAACATTATATTTTCATTTAGTGGTATTTATACCACCAATGACTAGGGAGAACTCATCAGTTAGTTCTCTTATAATATGAAAGGAAATCTTTCAGCTAATTTGAGATGATTCACCCTATTGACTCCCAACATGGAAATTGAAAGGTAAGTTAGCAATAGATACCAAAACTCGGTAGGTAGCAAAGTCTAAGCAAGAGTAGTTTAACAAGGTGATAACTGACAGAAATGCCATCTTTACTATGCATTACTGAAATGTGTGTTTAATAACCTTCATTACCAATACTTTTTTTTTTTTGCTTCAAAGTTTGAAGCAAAAAGAAAGTATAGTCTCTGACAATAGGCCATTTTAAAATTCGTTCTCAAAAAAATACATTAGATTTGGGAATTCAGTCTTTGCCAGCAAAAGTCAGGATGTAGAGGAATAAAATAGCTGATACATTCCATCACTCATTTACTTATTAGTTTAGCAGAGCATTCCTATCACAGTCTAAAATGTATTCCTATCATAGTCTAGTTATTCAGGCAGAGATGAATCTGAAGGAGTTCACAAACTATTAGGATTCAAAGACACACAACCAGTGGTGAACTGGTATACTGGTTCTCCTGAAACAAAATTTCATCCTCTGAAGAGTCTCCCAATTTCCATGGGAAAAATACTTTGATTGCAACCAATTTCAAGGTACTAACAATTTATAGGATTCACAAAATTCTTTTTTTCCTATTCTCCACATTTATTTATTTATTTTTATTAGAAGTATATAGAGATACAGTTGAGGGGGAAACATTATCAAAACAATAGCAATCAGTGTATATATACTTTGTTATCCAGGGGTAATGCGAAAACATGGATGACCCCTTGGGTTTTACCTGTTGCAGTTTCCCCCAGAAGAACTCATGCGTTAAATGGGTAGCTCGTGGAGGGATGACATGGGCTTCTGGGATGGTTCCCCCATCTTCCCATTCTCCAGACTCCTATGAGTTCTTCATATACCCTCCCCCCTCCCCATCCCCCTCCCTACACCTCCAAGTATCCTAGAGAGCCATCCCCCTATTACTCTGAAAGTCATTCAATTTGAAGTATTGTTAGGTTAGCCGTCTACCCTACTGCTTCCCCATATATTCTAGCATCAACAGATGAGAGATACCATTCGGCCCTTGAGTCTCTGAGATTGGGAAACTTCACTAAGCATAATTCTGTCCATCTCCATCCATTTGATATCAAAAGCCATAATATCGTCTTCTATAATGGCCGAGTAGTATTCCATTGTATATATGTACCAAAGTTTTTGTATCCACTCGTCGAGGGATTCACAAAATTCTTTAATATTTAATAATCAACTTCTTGCACCAATAGGAGTTAGCTCTAATACCATCCAATAGCTTCAATGGAGTATTTACAAAATGACCAACAATAAGTACTATGGTAAATGTATCTGAAAGGGCTAGGGTTGGATTGGTTTAATAGAATACAATTAATTTCTAAAATACCTTTTCTTCTTCGAGTCTTAATGCATTGTATTCAATTCTATAGAGAACATAAACATTAATAAAAGAATTCCACTTTCAAAGAGTATATAGGTTGTAAGACGGACTACGATAATTGACACAATTGAGTATATTATACAGCACAATACCAATTTGCAGTGTGAGGGAAAACTCAAGAAAAAGAAGGTACATTTGTAAAGGACAGAGGATTATAGAAGATTTCCTGAAGGATATATCTTCTATATGTGGTCTTCCTAAATTATACATAGGTCTTTGAATAGCAAGAGAAGGGTACAAGTTAAGGGAGAAGAGGTGCAGTAATCATATGAGCAAGCATTTGTATGCTTTTTTGAAAATATTGAGGCTTGTTCAGAGACAAGTGAGAAATATCATTTGGAAAAATCTGTGGTACTTAAAAAAAAACTTCTAAGAAAGTATTTTAGAGTAAACAAAATTGCCTTTATCTATACTGTCCATTTTCATTCTTACAATTAAATCATCCATCAAGCATGTAATGCTACTGCTATGCTAATTTTATAGATTCTTTATAGGAGAGAGTTTATGTAATGAATAGACAAAGGGTGATGTAAGGAGGCTACTGGTACTGTATAAATCACACTGAAGCATGAAAGATTTAGGAAATGGGATCACTGAAAGCACCAAAAAAAAAAAAAAAATCACACAAGAATATGTAATGACCTTACTGTACCTTTCCTTCCTTCTTCCCTTCTCTTTCTCTCTTGTGGTACTGGAGATCAAACCCAGTGTCTCATGCAAGGTATGCCAAGTACTCTACCACTGAGCTATATTGCTAGCCCCAGGAGGTACCATTTTCAACCTGCATAGCCATATGCAGCAGGCCTTACACTAATAAATACTGTAAGAATCAAAGGCTGGAGCAGTTGTTCAGTGGTTAGAGCACTTACACTGCATGCACAAACACCCGGGGTTAGAACCCCAGCACTACATACACAACTAAGTGTCAGAGAAACAAAGGCCAGGTGAGTAAATAAATAAAACTGATTCTCTCTCTCTCCCTCTCTCTTAAAAAAAAAAAAAAAAAAAAGAATGGAAAAGACTAGGGCTGGAGTTGTGACTAAGTGGTACAGCACCTGCATGGCATGTGCAAGGACCCAGGTTTGAACCCCAGCACTACACACACAACTAACCATTGGAAAAACAAAAACCAGATAAATAAATAAAATTGGTTCTCTCTTTCTCTCTCTTAAAAATTTTTTTTAAAAAAAGAACCAAAAGAACTAAGGTAGGCAAAAGGAGTTGAATAAAATACTAGCCCAAAATGAAGTTTCTTCCTCTTTCCCCTCAATGAAGTTGTAAACTTTTGAAGTAAAAAACCAGAATTATCACTGACTACAAGAGTCTCCACAGAATCACACTCAACTTGTTTAACAGACAAATTAGTATTTTTAATTCTCCACAGAAAATATTCATTCTATTTCAAATACACTTCTACTACAATAACTGAATAATAACTGATGGAAGCACCACGCAAAATTAGTTATAGAAAACGATGATGTAAATACTACCTAATAATAGTACCTCTGTCATGTATTAATCCTTGGTATTAATACTTGGTATTAATCCTTTTGAAATCTTATTCTAGTAGTGCAATAGACCTGCTATCAAATAGAAAGAGAATATGTCCCCTTTTATAGATTAAGCAAGCAAAAAAAAAAGCTTTAATATAATGGTTTCATATCACTCTCAAGTGCTTAGTAATACTGAACTCAAGAAAAAATGCTTTTAATACTATAAAGTCTATTTTCTCTTGGTTTAAATTCAATGGAAAATGAAAACAGTCAAACACTGGTAAGTTGAAACTTTCTGTTCTTATAGTTTAACCAGGTAACATCATCCCCAATCTTCTAATTTTCCTTTTTGGTACAATTTCTCATTTTGTAGGTTTGGTGCTCTGAGGAACTCTCAGTTTACCTTTTTTTTTTTTTTTAAGACATAGAGGGACTGTGAGAGAGAAAAAGAGAGAAAGAGAGAATCAATTTTATTTCATTTTCATGTGGTTTTCATTGCTGACACTTCATTATGTACATGGTGCTGGGGTTTGAACCTGGGTCCTCATGCATGCTAGGCAAGTGCCATTCCCATAGAGCCACTGTTCCAGCCTTATTTAGTTTACTTTTAATATTCAGAGTTCTTCGACTACCATCACTAATCCCAGAACATTTTCATCAGTCCAGAAAGAATTCCCCACTCCCAAAATGGGCAAAGGATTAGAATAGACCAAAGACACAAACTGTCAATAAACACAAGAAATGATGCTCTATATAACCAGTCCTTAGGAAAATGCAAACCAAACCACAAAGAGGTACTACTTCACATCTATTAAGATGGCTATTATTAAAAATTAAATTGCAGAAATAACAAGTATCAGTAGGGATGTGGAGAAAATCTGTGGAGGGGGGAAGGTTCCTCAAAAGCTTAAAAACAGGGACTGGAGTGGTGGCTCAGTGGTCATGGCACTTACTTGGCATGTGCAAGTACGCAAGTTTGAACCTCAGCACCACGTACACAGCAAAAATTCTGAGGAATGAAGTTCACAGAAAAACTAAATAAAAATTGCTTCTCTCTCTCTCTCTCACTGTCTCATCTTGGAAAAAACAAAAAAAGCTTAAACATAAAATTCCCATATGATCTAGCATCTCTGCTTCTTAGGATTTTCCCTCCAAAAACTGAAAGCATGTTCTTGAAGACAGATTTATATACCCATGCTCACAGCAGCATTATTCACAACAAAAGAGAAAACAACCCAAGGGTCCACCAATGGGTACATGGATAAATAAAATGAGATATACTCATATAGTAGAATCTTTTAACTTTCAAAAAGTAAAACATTCTGATACATTATAGCATGAACTCTGAAGACATTAACTAAAGTTAAATAAGTCAGACACCAAAGACCACTTATTGTGTAAGTAAAACAGTGGAAAGCTAGGGACTGAGAGAAAAAGGGAGTGGGGAGTTTGTTTAAGGGGTATGGAGTTTCACTTTGAAATTGGATGGTAGTAATGGTTACATTCAAAATGAATGCTACTGTGTCACTGAAATGCACTATTACAAATGATTAAAATGGTAAATATTATTATCGACTTATTATAAATTAAGGAAAACACTGAAAAATTATATATATATATATATTAAAGTTACCAGCTGACCCAGCAACTCTACTCCTACATATACCATGAAAACATGCATGTGAATATTCACAGAAAGCAGCATAATAAAAGCCAAACAATGGATATAAAACAACTATCTATTAATAGATGAATGAATAAACAAAATGCGGCATATCCATACAATGGGATATTATTTAATCATAAACAGAATGTCTCCAAAGTACCTCCATGTTGTCGCAAATGGCAGAATTTCTTTCTCTTTAAATCACTGAATAGTATTTCACTATGTATATTTACCACATTTTCCTTATTTATCTATCACTGATGGACAGTGATTGGGTTGATTCCACATATTGGTTATTGTGAATAATGCTACAATGAACATAGGAGTACAGATACTGCTCTGACACCTGATTTCAATTCCTTTGAATTTTTGATTTGCATTTCTAAATGACCAAAGATGAACAACTTCCTGTGTATTTATTAGCTTCAATATCTTCTTTTAGGAAATGTCTTATCTAATCTTTCACCAACTTTAAACTAGGTAATTTGCCTTTTTATTACTGAGCTGTAACAGTTGTTTATATGTTCTGGATTCAAGTCTCTATGACTTGCAAATATTTTTCTCCCATTCTGAGAATCACCTTTTCATATTACAGATAGTGCCATTTGATGAACTCCAATTAATCTATAATCCCTTTTGTTGCTTATATTGGTGTCATGTCTAAGAAACCACTGCCTATCCCAAAGCCATGAAGATCTTCCCCTATGAAAGAGTTTTGTAGTTTGAGCTATTACTTTTACTATTTTTTTTATCCAATTTGAGCTAATTTTTCTATATGGTATGATGGAGAGGTCAGATTTTGTTCTTTCACATGTAGATATCCAGTTGTCCCAGCACCACATGTTAAAAGTTTCTTTCCACATTGAACTGTATTAGGACCCTTGCTGAAAATTAACTGACCATAAGTGTAGGAGGGGGTCTATTTATGGGCCCCTAATTCTATTCCTCTAATCTACATATCTTTCCTTATCCTGATACCACATTCTTGACACCCACATAGAATTTTCTTTCATTTGCCACAAGAGAAACTGATGATCTTAAAATATTACTATTTACTTTTATTGCCTCTCAAGATTACAAAATCTTTATAAATTAGAAAGACGTGTATAGAGCTGGAGCAGTGGCTCAGCAGTTGGAGCACTTACCTGGCAAGAACTAGAACTGGGGTTCAACCCCAGCACCATATGCACAACTAAGTGTCAGAGAAGCAAAGGTCAAATGAAAAAATAAATAAAACTGATTCTCTCTTTTTCTCCCTTTCTCTTAAAAAAAAAAAGACATGTATAGACAAATATACAATTCACTTTTAAAGTCTTATTGTATCACATAAGGTACACTATAAAATAAAAACAATATTCTTTATTATGATTTGTAGGAATTCAAACACCACGGCAACAGTAGATCTATGTCAACCCTGAACCATTTAATAACACCTTAAGGATTAAAGAAATACTTACATTTCATACTGACATATTTAGATGTTTACATATGCAGTTAGTGTCTTTTTTTTCTTGAGAGGGACAGTGTGTGTGTGTGTGTGTGTGTGAGAGAGAGAGAGAGAGAGAGAGAGAGAGAGAGAGAGAGAAAGACACAGAGACAGAGAGAGAAACTATTTTTTATTTTAGTTTTTCACATGGCTTTCGTTGCTCCAAGACTCCGTTGTATATGTGGTGCTGGGGTTTGAACTTGCGTACTTGCACATGCTGGGCAGGCGTCATAACCGCCGAGCCACCACTCCAGCCTCAGTTAGTGTCTTTTGATTAGTTTCCTCCTTCTCTTCTCCGTTCTCCATTAACCAAAGTCCTTCAAGTAGTACATCACAGAGTGTAGCAACACTAATGACTTAATAATCTTGTACTAGGCCCTGCAATACCTCTTAAAAGTTCTTCCAGATCTCAACACAGCCACGTTGAGGACAAAGTCTCAAACCTGTGAACCTTTAGGGCAACATATTCAAACCATATCCAAATCACAGTGAATGAAAGAAAGAAAAAAAAACAATCCATAAAACAATGAGAGAGGTGCTGCAAAAGAAGTACACACAGGATCCAACAGAACAGAGAGGCTTTAAGCACATTTGAAATTCCAGATATTTAAAAATATTTTCACTACTAAAAACTTTGAGTTGCAGCAGTCTACATGAAAACTGCAAATATGAAAAATAAAAATCAGGCTACTCAGAAAAAGACGATCAAATAGCTTGTGAATCACATGAGGACTGGAACTTAATTTTCCCTCTTTCTACAATCACAAGCTAACTGACTATCCATTGAGAAGTACTGTTCATTTGATTAAAATCCATAATCATGCACCCCTAGATTAAGAATACCATTTTTTGGAAAGCAGTGTGAAGACTCCCCCCAAAATCAGGGTTGGATACACCGTACGAACCAGCTATCTCTCTTCCTGGTATTTTTCCAAGGGAGTTAGAATCAAATACAGTACAGCAACACAGCAAAATCAATGTTCATAGCAGCTCAATTTACAATAGCTAAATTATGGAATTCACCCAGAGGCCCCTCACTGGATGAATGTACCCAAAAGTTCTGACATACACACATACACACACACACACATACATACAGTGGAGTACAACTCAGCTATTAGAAACAACGATACTGTGGCCTTTGAAAGTAAATGGATAGCAATGGAAGAAATCATGTTGAGCAAAGTTAGCCAAACCCAGACAGTCAAGGGTCGAATATTTCCCCTCATTTGTGGAGATTAGAGCAAAATCCAGGCTTAGATGAAAAGATAGTCAAACTCATGTATTCAACCCACCAAGGGCATAGCAACACATCATCTAGGAGAACCATAGACTTGTGGAGGGGGAAAAGGGGGGACAGGAGAGGAAGGAAAGATAGAGAAGGATCTAGTGAGACAATCAACAATGTAACACACTCTTTACCTCTGCCCCCAGAATTCAAATAACACTTATGCAATCATTTAATTGCATAAGCATTATGCAGGAAAATTCACAATCACACACTCACACAGATATATATGTATGGACATTTTTTATCTGTTATAGGGGTGTAATACAGAAGAATTAACAGACTGGGGTGCAGGCAATGCAGAGTAAGTTTGGTTTAGGATCAAATATATATCATATCGTTAGTATTAAAAAAACCAAGTTGCCTTGGCAAACAAATTATCTTAATATTTTTAACTACATGCATAAATGTCATATATTTGATATTCTTAAACACTCAAATGACCAATGAGTTTACACCAAATGTTTAAAGGGCTCTGAAATTGTAATAAATAATTCTTAAAAATAAAAAGTAACAGTTTTTCAAAAGTCTGCTATAACCTCATTGATAAGAAAGTTACCAATAAAGTTACAAATTAAGGATGACATAAATCTGCTTTAAAATTGGATTTTGATTTTGCACTTCCTGTGCAAACTCTCTGTTCCTGGATTCATTTTTAACAAATAAGGGAGAATTTATAAGCAAACCAGAGTGACCCTTTTATAACAACTTCCTTCAGAAAGTACATGTTTATTTCAATATTAATATTTAAAATGCTCAAAATACTTGGATATTTATTTTTGCAAGTGCCTTCAGTTAGAAATAATCTCTTTGTTTAATAGATCCTTCTTTTCTAATTTATTTATTCATTAAACTCACCTATTTGGTGACAAATTCAATGGTAGGCCCTAAAATAGATAAATCTGACACTTTTCCTGTTTTAAGGTGCACATAGTTTAATAGGAGAAATATGTAAGAAAACAGGTAATCACAGAAGATTGTAGTGTCATTGCAGACATGTTAACAAGGAAAGAAGGAACTCAGAAAAGAGACAAAACCCCTGAAAAACCACAAATGTGACCATCTAGATTGAACAACCACCTGGCTCATAAAACTTGGCTTCAAATTACTATTGATAGTTTCAACGAATTAATTTCCCCCTACAGAAGAATGGCTATGAAATAATTAAAGGATAAAGAAAGTAACATGGCTCCAAAGTCAGTTCCTGGAAATCTATAATAATTTTTGAGCAATATAACCAACTCAGAGGGCAGATCTGTACAAGTCAACATTCATTCAGATTTATGACATGTACACATATTAACATATTAACCACATTTACTTTGTAGACATGCTTGCTATCTTATTCCATTCATTTTATACAAAAATTTGTTATAGTACTTGAAATTAGAATTAGTGGTAGTCATCAGGACTCTTCAGGCATTTAACTAATATTTTAAATTTCAAGCTACCATGGGTATTATATGTCCTTTTCAACAAAAAAAAAAAAAAAAAAAAAAAAAAATCACCAGCAGGAAAAGAATATCCTTTAAACATATCTTCTTGTGGGCTGGAGCGATGGCTCAGCAGTTACGGCGCTCACCCAGCCTGCATGAGTATGCGAGTTCAAACCCCAGCACCATGTACAAAACTAAGTGTCAGAGCAACAAAAGTCCCATGAAAAACTAAATTTAAAAAAAAAATTGATTCCGTCTCTGTTTGTCTCCGTCTCTCTCTCTTTTAAAAAAATTATATATATATAACTACATACATACATACATACACACACACACACACACACACACACACATATATATGTATATCTTATATATATAATCTTGAAATTCCCGTGTTTGTGACTTGAAGGATAAGGGAAAAGTCTCAATTCAGCAGAAATGAATTGATGTTTAACTGATATTGTTATGATGGTGATTACTGCAGGGCATTATAAACATATTTCTTTGGAGGAAATATTTTACATTTTCATCAGGCAAAGGCAGGCACATGTAATGTAAAGTGCTTCAGATAACAAAATACTAAAAGGACTAGAAACAAATGCCAACAGCATAGCTTGAATTTAATATACATAATCTATAACTCTAATATTTGCTTTGGAAATTGAGTTTTCATTTAAAAAAACTCAGGAATCTTTCTAATTATGTTGGTTATAATTAATTTTACTTAAATGTGATTTTCACTGTATTTTTCCTTCATGATTATGGAACTGTTCTATAATACTGTCAGGAAAAAAAAAAATAAAGAGTCCCCAAACCAAAACTTTATTAAGTATTTACAGCAGTAACTGACAATATGGTAACAACAGAGCTACAAAAATTTTGAGATTGCATTGCTAAAGAGTTTTTTCTTCAATGCTGAGGACCGAACTAAGGGCCTTGCTAGGCAAGCACTCTGCCACTGAGCTAAATCCCCAACCCCCAACCACCCTATTGCTAAAGATTTTTAACTGTCACCAAAAAAGAAGGAAGGAAGCTGAGAAAGTCAATGCATAAAACACTTTTTTCAATTTACCTAAAACAATTGTGGGGACAGACATAGAACTTTTACTTTTCTAAATACTTCAACACTGTCCAGCGGTGCCACCTTGGATTCACTGTACTAACATTTAAAGCAGGCTTACCTCTAGCATAAAATTAAAAAAAGAGAGAATTATGCAAATGATTACAAATCAATGCTCTGGAAATGTGACATTTAATTACATATTCAAGAGGTCTAGCATGTATAACAAAATTCTCCAGTTGCTTACCTTCATAAAGTAGGTGGTCCACCTCTACTTTAATGAATATGGTTCCTCTCTAAGGATCAAAGTTCTTTTTTTCCTTTTTATTTTTAACTACCTGCTACTAAATGGCTAAGCAAGGGAAATTCTGTGTTATTTAATACTCTCATCACAAACAATAAAAAAAAAATTTAGACTACATCAGTCAGAGAAGTCATAACACCTTGATCTCTCACAATGAAAGAGAAATTACACATATAAGACACACTCATTGTGAATATCTTGTTGCCCTCTACATTACACATGGCAATTCTAAACTTCCTCTGTACTATATTTTATGCTTAACTCCCAAAATACATACATGCAATTTGTATTTTCCCAAGCAGAGGTTACATATTCTCCCAGAAAAACAAGCTCAATTTTCCTTTGCACAATCTTTGTTTCAGAAGGAGAAAATATTCTCCTGAATGCTCATGGTCTTTCTCTAGGAGGAGGTTCTTTCTGGAATTGATGGAATCACATTTATTCCTTCATTGAATTTTCTTAAAATTGACTGTAACAACATTTGGCTTTGATATTTATACCTTAAATTATTCAAAATCTGTGGACATTTGACTTGACAGCATCAAGTGTCCAGGAAATGACTCCCTAATCAATGTGTGGAATAACTATAATCAAAACTGCAAAACATTTCTTCCTTGCCCTTATCTGCCTTAGATAACACATCTCTGGATACTGAATGTTAAAAACTGTGCTGGCATTTTAGAAAATTTTACTTTACTATACTTTACTTTACTATAGATGCAAAAATCATTCATTTTCCTCTATCAGTCACAGGATTTTTCCAGCATTATTGTTTTCCAAAAGTACCTTCTTCCCTCATTTCCTTCATCCCTTTCCATCAAGTGTCCATGTTCAGTATTATTTCTCTACCTGCCCTCCCTCCACTCCCATGCATTAGCTGTAAAATAGATGTAAAGCTTGGTGTAAGTCCAAAAATTTTATGATCAAAATACATACTTAGCAAATTGTTTGGCTAAATCTTTCATGTATGATGAAAGATTATTACCACAATTCATTAGCAAATTATAGACTTTGAAATGTAGGCAGACAAATATTTGGCCCTGTATCAATCAATTTGGACCAGCTGGGTAGAAATTCACACAATCCCAGGAAACCTGGGAAGTGAGGTGCTCTTTCATTTTTCATTCACTTGAAACATTAAAGAAAAATTATCATTCTATAAAAAATGTCCACTTTTCAAGATTTTAGAAGAACCATTTTAGAGTGGGTTTCATTTTCGGTCAAATACTACTTTAGTGACCAATAAAATGATCTTCACTCACCTCAAGTGACTGTGGAAAAAAGTGCCTAATGCACACAGGACACCCAAATACTTAGTCATTATAGCCCTGTTTAAAAAACTAAATATTTAATGATGGTTTTATTAACCTAAAAAAGGAGGGGAACTTCTAGACACACTAAATAAGCCTAGAAACTAATTTTGCAGTTATTCACAATAAATAATACCATTAACATTCTTACATTCAGCCTCCCAAGCCTAGTGAGGTGACCCTGTACAAAGATTCTGATTGATCCTATGTCTGTCTGTTTTGGTTAAGCTATAAGACTGCATAGGGGGACAGCTGCACTTGGGAGCAACTTAAAACAAATTTCATCTTAGTGGCATCTAATCCAGTCCTTGGTACAAGACGCATGGAAAAGTCAGTGTCGAAATTAAACAATGAGGGCTTTGCAATGAGCAGATGCTTTTGCCTTGCAGCTGTAAAACCTTTGAACAATCCAGTATTCTACTGTCTGGTCACGCAATGACCACAAAGCAAGGAATACATTTTGTCATTTATACAAAATGCTTGCCATAAGTTTTTAAAGCCCTTTTCTTTAAAAAAAATTTTTAAATAATAATAGGAAAATATTGAGGGTCATATTTATTCTGAATTGAACAATATAATTTTGTAAAAGTATATCCACCACACTAAATGTTTAAAAAGAATAACTCCTTGACTGCACAGCCCTGAGTCATACATAAGACACATCAGATAGCCAGAAGTTTTAAGAGTTTGTGATCAAATAATTTGTGGCATACATAAATAATTTTTCACCTGTAGACCTTATTGCAGTATACCTACTCTTGCTCTAACTTAATATCTATGAGCACTTTATATTCACTTATCCATCAATTTCTTGTTTCATTTTTTGTTTCTTCATTAGTCTGTTTTGCAGGGGTGTTGGGAAGGAATAAGGATATTACTTTAAGGCTGGAGGATACTTTATAATGTTAAAATACTTCTCAGTTTAAGCAGTGTGATACTTGAGGAGATACTCTGAAGAAACTACAGTCTTTCCCAACTCCTTGCCCTATAGGAGGGAACCTTGTCTGTAGAATTCACATCTGGGAATGCAGAGTTTAATAATTTAATACTGAAATAAATGTTTCTTTATAAGGAAAAAACACAGTGACCACAGTTTCTGTGAAACCACAGAATCAGCCCCGCCTTAAGTAAGTGCCAGTGTAGTCATGATCAATCCTCTTCTGCTAATTAAGGTTATGGCTTTTTATTGTATCTATAATAAAAAGAGTCTATTAGCTTTATATTTATTTTAAGTAGTCTATTGCAAAAAGAATTTTTGTGAGTTTTTCTTAATCTTTCAATTTTTATTGAAAGAGAACCTCTCTAACAATATCAATTCAGTAAAGCCTCACTGCTTATAAATTTCACTGGATATTTTGCTGGTTGAGGCCTGAGAATTACATTCATGTCTTTCCACATCCTATACCATATATTTCAATGGAAAGCCCCAAAGTAATGACCACATAAATACTAAATGAATTAAATTTTATTTCAAATATCAAAGAGGGCATGCTACCTTCTTCAATCAAAAGTCTGAAAAATAAAACAACTTTGTGGTTGTTTTTGTATTTCTGTATTATATTTTCTACAAATGTAAAAATTGATAAAAATAGCATACTGGCACAAAATGCTTTTTTAAATATAAATTCTAGAAATTTAAAGAGATAAGCTGAATTTAGAAAAAACATGAAACATTTATAATTACTATTATGTACAACAGACAAGATTTTGTTGTCTTTGCTAATAACTAGTATTAAAAATGGTTTAATAATGGTGTCACTAATATATGTCATCAAACAAAAATAAAGCATGACACTTAAAACATCGCAAGAAACTATAAAAATCAAACCAAAACCTGACTTGCATTTCTAAATTTCATCCCTTGCATCTTAACTTACACAGCTTACAATGAGAACTAATCATTTTACAGTGTCAGTATTTCAATTACAACATTGTACATGAGCAGCTTTACGGATAGGGACTATGAATTCGTACAAGCTGGATTTGTTAATATTTTGTTATTTCATATTATTATTCATGACTGAATAATAGCCACAATTATTGCTAACAGAACTGTGTGAAAATATTTTGTTTAGAAGTCTATTCCAACCTTACGACTATCAATTACACAATTCCCATTTGCATTCAATGTATTTTATTACATTAATTTCTTTAGGAGACCATGTAGAAAGCTGCAAAAATAGTTGGTTGATATAGTTTTCTTTATAGAGTATTTTATACTTTCAGTTCACTTAATAATAGCAATATATTTTAAAGTATATATTTTACTCAAAAATACATAAATAAGTCACAAACCAAAGCTAACAGATGTGTGACTTCTAATTAGTTATAATAATCTCTGCTTCAATGCCATTAGAATGAGCCTTTCTTTTCTTTTGAAAACTGAAAAAGCTTTCCTTTGAATTATAAACTGTCAGGGTGCTTCAAAGTCAATGTACAAAATCTGCTTTGATTAAAATTTTAGACATCTACAGTGATAACTTTATGAAAGGAAAATATTAAATTATAATTATCCTAAACAGACACAGTCTTGTGAAACTAACCCTGCATTCATGTTAAAACACAAAGAGTTGAATATAATGAATTTGATTCATCCTCGGACACAAAGCTTCACCACAGTAAACTCAGTCAACTGTTGCTCTTGCGCCTACATTCATGGTGCTTAAATAGCGCACTTTAAAACAAAAAAAACTCCAATTGGCTTTTCATATATCCACCCTCCCCAAAAATAACGCACTTGAAAAACTCAAATGATATGAAAAGCTTCAAGGCCTCTTTTCTCCCTTTCATACCCTTTTTTTTTTTATTTCTGTTTGCAGTAATCTGCCTTTCTCTTTCTCATTGCTACAGAGCAAGCCAGGAGGCTCAGAGCTTTGAAAAGGGGGCTCAGTGTGTAATGGGTCCACTAGAATTAATTTACTTGCACCAAATCCATTGAGCACAGAGGTCCCCCCCCACTTCTCAAATCATTTGGAGTTGAACGCAGCCCCCAGCCTTTGTAATTCTAGTAAAGCACTTAAAGTGCACAGTAGGTGTTCATGAGGACCATCTGGTCAAAAGCAAAACAAGCTGCTGATTTTGCCTTTGAATAGAATGAAGCAAGTGTGAATTAGTCTCTTCAATTAGCACTATTACAACCTGTCAAGTGCATATTGTAAAACAGGATTATTACAGTATTGGTCACCAGTGCAATTATTTACTCTCTGCCTTTTCTTGCATATAAAAAATATCTTATGTTTATTAGTTTGTGATAACTGAACATAATTTTTCTTAACTCAGGCATTTCAAAATACCAACATACAAATCATGGATTACGAAACATAGTCTGCTAAGATGAGAGGATACGTATATCTTAAGTAACAAAGGACTAGAGCACTGTCTTTAATTCTTAACAAAATTTTATTGTTTATATCTTCTCGAAATGCAGGTGAAAAAAATACTCATGTGGGCTGGAGATGGGGGGAACGTCCCAATTCTGTTAAAAAGCTTCCAGAGAGGGGAAAAAGACTTGTCATTTCCAAACAACTACACTCTAAGATTACTTAAATTCACTTCCTGAGGAGTTAATTTATTAAGAATCATTGAAAACCTCAATACTTACAAAATGACATTACTGATTTGTTCACTTAAAGCAGTATGATTCAACAAATGTGTTCTAAAATGCAACTTGAAACCTGTAATATATACGCATATTTAGAAAAAACTCATAATCTCCTTTTCTAAAAGCTGAATAAAGGCTTGAATTCATTGCCAGTTACCTAAGAATTTATGTCTCTTTCATTCTTGCCAATATGTCATTTGTGATTTCAAATTTAAAAAAAAAATCAAACTATGGTATATGCTAATTAAAACTATTTATTCTAATTGAGCTAATATATGCCATTTATGTTGCAGCAAAAACAAACCACTTAAACTTTTAATTAAATAAGGACACAACTTAATTTTATCCTCCTACAAAAGCACATTCTCAGTTATCCTACTCTTTCCTCAGTTCTGTGCCAGCAACCCTCCTTCCCCACCCTGGAAAAACAAACTAAACAAAACAAACAAACAAACAAAAACAAAAAAGATCCACCCAATACATAAAACATTCACAGAAAGGGCTTGTTAGTTAAGAAGTTATAACCAATTCATTAATAGAAAATTGTTCATTAGTAAAAGCTACATATTCCATAACTGTTACTGGCCAACAGAATTCAAGGAGAATAATTCAAAGTATGCATTAGTAAAGCAAGTTAAAAAAGTAGTAAGCAAAAAAACAGGCAAAACACACAGAACCTGCCACAAGATTCAAATTTTCACAACCACAATTAGACTCATTTTTTGCAATTATTTTAAAGAATTTGAATGATTTATGTATTTAAGTTCATGTTTTATACTGATTCAAATTCTACTGACTTCCCCCACTTAATCACTAGCGTGTACAACATAGTAAACTGTGCTCTTACTCCCTGTAAGGTATAGCTTTATAAGTTGTCAATTTCCCCCTTTCATTTTCATTAAGAAGTAAATCAACATTAAGAAGAGTGAGAATTGTGGGGTAAAGTGAAACTTGGGAAAGGATTTAAATAATTCTAATAGCTATTCATTGTGCTTTTCACTGTAATAGATAAGTAATACCCCATAATTCCACGCAAAAAATACTTAGGTTTCTTATCTTTGTTATTCTGGGTCAGGTGTATATTTCTTAAGTTACATGACATCTAAAAGAAAAATAGATATTTTGCCTAACAGAAGCTTTTGCAATAATAAGACAAACAACAAAGAATCAGTTTCCAAGAAAAGTTGGCTTGATTTCAAGGACTTTATATCCTTTTCCACACCTGGGTTTAAGATTTGCAAAAGGCAAATCGATCTTCCTTCCACCCACCCCCATTTTTTTAACCCATCTCAACTACATTGGACATCACAGATCTTTAAAAGTATCAGGCAGATTACTAGAATTTGTACAGCTGTTTAAAAATCTGAATTTTTCAGGGTAGAAAATTGATTGCAACAAGGTAAGCTTGTTTAAATTTTCAAGGAAATTTGGCATTCAAAAAATGTAACAAGTAGCCAATTTAGAATTCAAAAAGTGGAAAAAATAGACTGTCACCAAAAAATTATCATATTATATAACTGTTATGTTTTTATAAGCTGTTTTGTCATAAAGGAAAAGAGAAAGGACTTTTACTACTTGCAGCTCTCTCCATACTAGCCTTTTTATACAGTTACTGCCTTCTCAAGGAGGATAATGTAAGTGGAAGGATTTGTAAAAAGCCTTAAACAAAAATAAAATCAAAACAAAACCCTCAATAACTAACTAGCTTAAAATTAAAATCTAGAGTACCCAAAGGACAAAAGTCATGTGAGGCAGCAGACCACAGAGTCAGAATGAACAAACACTTGTAGAACTATTGGTTTATCACCACTAACTTGCGTGACCATATGGTCACTGAAGAATTAATCTGAAATTCAAACTGCATCTTAGTTTTATTCTCTAATTCAGTATTTTTTAAAATGTAGTTTGTGCAATTAGTAGCTTAAATCAGTTCCTTTTTCAATCTTATTTTATTTAACAAAAATTTCCATCTGGGTCAAAAAAATATTATAAAAGCTTTCTTTTAAAACTTTAAGACTTCTCAAAAATTAAAAATATTTTTCACCTAGAACACATACTGGAAAAATGATTAAGGATTTTTGTTTAATTTCTCTAAAATTTCTTCCTTTCTCACAATGCTTTACCACTGGTCAGAATTCATTCTTAGACTAAATACTAAAATGACTAAAACTGATTAATTAAATTAATTAATTAATTAAAAAGACTAAAAAGATTAATTTACAACTTACGATATATGGCATCATGAAAACTCCACATTGAGAACAAAACTATTAGTATTTCTAAAATATAACTTCACAATTGTTTCAAGATCATATTTTTATCTTAGTGCAATCAAACTGGCTTTGATTACAGTAGTAGTCCTACAACAAGAAATGATACACATACTCAAGTGTCACTGTGGATGGCAAGGCTGTAGATGAGAAAACCTCTTTCATGCTCTTGAATCCACCCCAACCTCAGGTATTCCACATATTGAAGGAGAACAGTCACTAAGAGGTGATCAGTATCCTTTTTCTAAGTTGCACAAAATAAGAGCCGATGTGGACTGTCTACTCATAGTAAAGCAATTAGTATCGGAAATAACTACATTTAATTTTTCCCTAGCAACTGGCATTTCAAAATATGACTTTTAAAATAACTTTAAAAGAGGAAAAAAGAAGAAACCAAACTCTTTCCATGAAATAAATAAGAATATGTGTCTTTGCAAAATATTACTGGAATATTATTCAAAAGATTTAGAAAACATTAGGAAAAAGATTTACTGTTTTCAAGTCCTTGAAGCTTAAAATATATTTGATAATCTAAATAGTATGCCATGGAGAACAGTTTCAGCCAACTGTGGCTTGCAATAGCACATTTACAGAATTTTAAATATTTCTTTTAATAATTGATGTAGTCATTTTGAATCATTCTGCATAGGATATCAGGTGTGAGCAGATTGCATTAACGCTGCTTAAACATTTCAACTTGTCAGTATGGCCAACTCGATTTCGGAAATATTTGCAGTATTTTCCCATCGAAACAGTAATAAAGGCAAAATAAATATATGCCACTACTTTATAATCACCGAACATTAATGAATATTTTATGTCTTTTTAAATCTCCCTGTTTAATTTAAAAGGGTGAAATTAAGTCTCCTCCCTGCAATATGCCAATTATCTGCAAATCAAACAATAACTTGGCCATTATGCTCTTTTTTGTTAATATAAGAGAAGCTAATTTGAAAACTGAATGGCATTTTTAGGCTATCGGCTTAATAGTCCTTTCTGCCCTCTTGTGGGAG